>KZ062018.1:5386-62075 GCA_002091835.1 Anopheles maculatus
CAATGGCGGCCGGCAACGTACAGGTTGATCTCACGCCGCCTGGATAAGATCGGGATGATATGGTGAACCAGATTCCAATTAGATTCGATTTGTTGCTAACGATTAAAAATACGCACACACACCCTTACAACAGTAACATAACTAATGCTAGGGAAGTGTTGAGGAGGAGGTAGATAAGTGAGAGACAGAGAGAAACAGAAAGATGATAATGGCGGAAGAATTCTGGTAAATTCCGCCACACTGTTTATCGAGACAGGTGTTGAATGGAATGGTAAGAAAAGGGCTTATCAAAGTGCATCACAACTCTGCCGGGGTAAATGAATGTCAAATAACCATCACAAACTTCCCTATCTTATCGCAAACGGGCGCAGTCAGACATGCTTTATATCTCTTTGTGACGATCACGCATTGTGGATGCTGCTGTTGGCTGGTGTGTTGCTTGGCGCGAATTGTGATCAGATTTCTCGCGGCAGCAAATAGCACACGAAGAAAACGATATTATGAACTCTAATCCGTCTCATTAATTGATGACAACATGTACGACACTACCAACCAGTCACTCGGTGATCGTGATTCGACCTAATGACACACGCTTTGTAGCGTGTGATTGAAGACATCGCTCAGCCTGATGTTCGGATGACATCTCACGATCGTTTTGGTGCAGCAATTAACCTAACTTTATGACGACGAGTGTTAAACGCGATTTACGATCGCCTGCTTCCCCGAGAATGTGTGAGACACCGCGTCCGAAGCGGGGATGATGCTCTCGGAACGGCTGATGTACATCCATAATTGGTTCCCGCGATGATATGCATAAGATTTGCGCATCTATTAACAAAAGGGTTCGGCAGTGGCAAAGTGGCATCTAATCGTGGGAGTTGCTTATCATCATTGTACTGAGAGGTGCACCGGTAAAGCAGCGTGCCGGTTGCGGAATTGAAAGTGATTACTGAATGCTGACCACTGCTGTGGGCTGAGGACTCGCCACCATAGTAGATTCATTCATAGACTGCTGTCCGGGGTACCGTTCATGAAGCGAAACGGTGTATGAATGAAGTAAGGGTGAGTTAGCGTGACGAATTTGGTGTTGATTTTGGATCAAATGCTACCGTTGACAGCAGGAAACACACAAAACCCCGATCGGGGTTCGGGATCACAAACTGATCTGATCAAGTCCGGGGACGGTGAGGGTGACGTGTGGATTAAAAATAGATCCCGTACGCGTCGTATGCCAAAAATGTAGATTAAGTAGCGACAGACCCGCCGTCGTGCACGGTTCTTGCATGACGTTCGGTAATTGTTCTGTCATGCCTGTGGCGGTCGCAAATTTGAAGGTAAATGAAGGAAAAAGTCTATACTTTACAACAACAACTTACCCTTCGAATATGTGTAGTATGATTACGGGCTTTTCACGGTCAACTTCTGGTTCAGGACTGTGCTCGGGGGACCGAAGTCAATTCTAATTCTGCCTGTCTGCTTTCCAAACTGTGTTGCTTGAAGAATAGTTTAGTGCCGTAACATGAGGCTATAGGTTAAATTTCGCTGGGTGACGGTCACTGGTAAAATGCATCCAGCAGGTTCGTAGACACGCAAGCAAGCAACGTATGTTTCCGGCACTTGTTTTTTACACTGCTCTAGGACGTTTGGTTGAGGGTCAAGTTCAAGGCCCTGCAGTTTAAGCATTCGCCACGTACGATTAACATGAGCAAAATGTAAGTGTTGCTTTTTGGAACATTCGAGAGAACCTTTTACTACTACTGTTACTACTGCACGTTCAAAATCCACTATTCCCTAACATTAGGTGCAAACCTACGGAGGGCAAAGAACTGTAAACAGTGTCACGAAGCAAAACGCTCAGCCTTTTCGCTAAGCGATATACTAGACCCATCGACGGGTTCTACCGAGCAGCGCCAGAAGAAGGATTATGAATCCCGCGAAATGCCGCATTGAACTGGCTTTCATTCCGACACCGAGTAGCGCGACGTTCCATAGCAATGCACTCGTGCATCGAGTGATACTCACCGGCCAGACCTAGAGACACGAACGGATGCGCGCGGTACACCTACTTCCTTCGCCGGAAAATGAGTTCCTGGGGCACGAAAACTACGTGACAACAGTAAGCGAGATCCGGTGTACAATTCTGAGACCATTCTCCCTCACCCCAACACTAGGCAAAAAACAGGTGAGTTTCCACGAAAATTTTCCGCGACCCCTACCGAACCGAACGAGAGAGCCGAAACCAAGTGAGAGAACCAGCGTTTGTTTAGAAGAAGAAGACCAAAGCCGCGTGGTTTTGTTTTCGTTGTCGAGCTTCGGGAAAGCATTGGTTGCTGAGCGTTTCTCGGACAACGGCGATGTAAACATTTCCTCGGGGAGTGAGAGACGACAGCGAACCAGCCCCAAACAATCGGAATTTGTTGCAGAATTTCGCGGGCAAACTTTACACGTGCTGAACTGCGTCGTGTGTCTCCTAGGGATATGTGTCTTTGTCTAATTGAGTTCTACGAGACGGTGTCACCGTGATCAGAATCCGGACTGCAAAGGTGGCAAGGTCAATGAATCAGCCGCTTCGACCGGTAAAGGTGAAGGGAATGGCGCCTGCTTTATATTGGTGCGGTTTATGGTGGAATTAACACAGGCAGGCGTTTGGGTTTTTGGTGGTGAGCTATTAAAACTTCTTGGTGATCTTGTTAAGTGCCACCACCTATTGCTCACGTTCGGAGTTGCGGCCGAGTTTAGAAGTCAATGGGGCATGATTAAACACTAATTGTACACCGGTACACCGGTGCGGTCGTCCGATACGGATTATTGATTTGGATTCTATCAAGCAAAGAATATGGCGATTTTTTCCATATTTGCATACTTGTATGATTCACAGGATTTTTTTAATTGAACAAATTTTTAGTATCTATATACTATATCTTTGTGAATATAGCGAAGACAGAAAGATAGAATTCCTGGGTGATTATTCCCCAGTATGCAGGGCTGGCTATTTAATTGCGGATAATTTAAGTTTAAGAAGTGTAGAAGTGTTTTCGAATATATTTCTGCTCTTTCAACGACTTGTTTTATTTAATTTAATTATTTAAAACAATTCCGTTTGTCCTTCTCTCCTGCAAATACGATGCACAGTGTAACGGTAGAATATTTCATATGAAAGCGGTAAAACATTACCGGTTTGAAATATTTCATCCAACCGGTAGCTGTCACTTCTGCTGAAACATTTCGCACGCATAAACAAACCTGCGATAGAAGCAAAACGCATCAAACAAGCGTACCTTTTTAGTGATTTTTACGATAAAAAGTGAATAAAAATTGCACAGTATGGCTCACATTCCAGCAGCAACGTTGGGCAATAAAAATAAAAAGCATTTCCTTGGTGTTCCGGCACCGCTTGGCTATGTGGCCGGTGTGGGAAGAGGGTAAGTATGAACGGAGCAAATCTGTAGCCGCTCGTACCGAGTGCAATGGAATACCAATTGACCATGGACGTATTTTGTATCTTTCTAGTGCTACCGGATTCACCACACGTTCCGATATTGGTCCCGCTCGTGATGCCAACGATGTGTCGTAAGTATTACCCCCGAAAGGAATGGTTTTCACTGTACTAATCGCCTTCCGCTTCTTGTTTACAGAGACGACCGGCATGCACCGCCAGCAGCAAAGCGCAAAAAGAAGGAAGAGGAGGAGGAAGATGACGAAGATTTGAACGATTCTAATTACGACGAGTTTAGCGGTTACAGTGGTTCCCTCTTCTCGAAGGATCCGTACGATAAGGACGATGCCGAAGCAGATGCCATCTACGAAAGCATCGACAAGCGGATGGACGAAAAGCGTAAAGAGTATCGTGAAAAGCGGCTGAAGGAAGATCTGGAACGGTACCGTCAGGAGCGGCCTAAAATTCAGCAACAATTTTCCGACCTGAAGCGTAATCTTATCGCCGTTTCGGAGGATGAATGGGCCAATCTGCCCGAGGTGGGCGATAGCCGCAACAAGAAGCAACGTAATCCACGGGCGGAAAAGTTTACACCCCTGCCGGACAGTGTGCTGTCACGAAATCTTGGCGGTGAATCAGCGACAGCGATTGATGGTCGTTCGGGGCTTGCTTCGATGATACCGGGGGTAGCCACACCGGGCATGCTAACACCAAGCGGAGATCTTGATTTGCGGAAGATCGGTCAAGCGAGAAATACGCTCATGAATGTGAAGCTTTCGCAGGTGTCTGATTCTGTGGCTGGCCAGACGGTGGTCGATCCGAAAGGCTATCTGACCGATCTGCAGAGCATGATCCCGACGTACGGTGGTGACATAAACGATATCAAGAAAGCACGCATGCTGCTAAAGAGTGTGCGCGAAACGAACCCATACCATCCACCGGCCTGGATCGCTTCGGCCCGACTTGAAGAGGTGACGGGAAAGCTTCAGATGGCACGTAATTTAATTATGCGCGGTTGCGAACAGAACCCGCAGAGTGAAGACCTGTGGTTGGAAGCCGCTCGACTCCAGCCACCGGACACGGCAAAGGGTGTGATTGCACAGGCCGCCCGGCGCATCCCGACCTCGGTGCGTATCTGGATCAAAGCGGCCGATCTGGAAACGGAACCGAAAGCAAAGCGTCGCGTGTTCCGTAAAGCGCTCGAACACATCCCCAACTCGGTGCGACTATGGAAAGCCGCAGTCGAGATGGAAAACCCGGAGGATGCCAAAATTTTGCTGTCCCGTGCAGTAGAATGTTGCGGTACGAGCGTAGAGCTGTGGTTAGCATTGGCCCGGCTGGAAACGTACGAAAACGCACGGAAAGTGTTAAATAAGGCGCGCGAAAAAATCCCAACCGATCGTCAGATCTGGACGACGGCCGCAAAGCTCGAGGAAGCGAACGGAAACATTCACATGGTGGAAAAGATTATCGATCGAGCACTGTCGTCGCTCAGTGCGAACGGTGTCGAGATTAACCGGGACCAGTGGCTGCAGGAAGCGATTGAGGCGGAAAAATCGGGCGCTATTAAGTGCTGCCAAGCGATCGTGCGTGCCGTCATAGCGACCGGCATCGATGAGGAAGATCGCAAGCAAACGTGGATCGATGATGCGGAGAATTGTGCAAAGGAAGGTGCATATGAGTGTGCGCGGGCCGTTTACAGCTACGCGCTGACCGAGTTCCCGTCTAAGAAGAGTATCTGGCTGCGGGCGGCTTACTTCGAAAAGAATCACGGAACACGCGAAAGCCTCGAAGCGCTGCTGCAGAAAGCTGTCGCCCACTGTCCCCAGTCGGAGGTGTTGTGGTTGATGGGTGCAAAGTCCAAATGGTTGGCGGGCGATGTACCGGCAGCACGTGGGATTCTCTCGCTCGCTTTCCAGGCTAACCCAAACTCGGAAGACATTTGGTTGGCCGCTGTTAAGCTGGAATCGGAAAATGCCGAATACGAACGTGCGCGGCGATTGTTGGCGAAGGCACGCGCCTCCGCACCAACGCCTCGCGTTATGATGAAATCGGCCAAGCTTGAGTGGGCGCTGGACAACCTGGATGAGGCGCTTAGTTTGCTCGAAGACGCTGTTAAAGTTTTCCCCGAGTTTGCCAAACTGTGGATGATGAAGGGACAGATCGAGGAGCAGAAGGAGCTGCTGGAACGGGCGGCCGAATCGTACAACACGGGCCTCAAACGATGCCCGAACTCTATCCCGCTGTGGCTGCTGTTGGCTGCGCTGGAAGAAAAGCGCAACCTGCTCACCAAGGCACGTTCCGTGCTGGAGCGTGGCCGGTTGAAGAATGCGAAGAATGCGCTGCTGTGGTTGGCAGCCATACGCATCGAGATACGGGCCGGCATGAAGGATATGGCCAACACGCTGATGGCTCGGGCATTGCAGGACTGTCCGAATGCGGGCGAACTGTGGGCGGAATCGATCTTTCTCGAGGCAAGACCGCAGCGGAAAACCAAATCGGTACGTTACGCGGAAGAAGCGAATGGTAGGAAAATTACAATTAAATCCTTTTCCCTTTCTTCTGTTTGTTTAGGTGGATGCGCTGAAGAAATGTGAACACGATCCGCACGTCCTGCTGGCCGTTTCGAAGCTGTTTTGGAGTGAGCGGAAGCTGCAGAAATGTCGCGATTGGTTCAACCGGACGGTGAGTTTTTACGAAGACGAACGTTTCCTTTGTTCCTTTTCCTTACGATTTTAAATAATTGTCTTTTTTTCCTTTTACCCCAAAACAGATAAAAATCGATCCCGATTTCGGTGACGCTTGGGCCAACTT
The DNA here is from genome assembly GCA_002091835.1 of Anopheles maculatus. Lineage (NCBI taxonomy): Eukaryota > Metazoa > Arthropoda > Insecta > Diptera > Culicidae > Anopheles > Anopheles maculatus. The sequence continues at coordinate 11,637 of KZ062018.1, forward strand.
TTACAAGTTTGAGCTACAGCACGGTACGGAGCAACAGCAGCAGGAGCTTATCGAGCGTTGCAATGCGGCCGAACCGAAGCACGGCGAAGAGTGGTGCAAGGTGAGCAAAAACATTGCCAACTGGTGCTTCAAGACGGAGGACGTACTGAAGGCGGTTGTACGCAATCTTCCCACACCGATCTAGATTCTCCCGCAAACAGTGGGACCAGAGGTATGTCGCGGTGTTCTTTCAACCAACCTATTTAAGCGTTCTCTTGTACTTCGCCGACCCATGGCTCTGAGTGTGGTATTAAAATCCACAGAATAGAACAGAAACGGTTAAACAAATTGTATTTATTATTAACTGAAATGAAAATATCACAGCTATATTTGTAAAAACGGTTGCAAAACACATTCAAAACATTTTACGGTGTCTTGTGGACATTACCAATGTCCAATGCCCGCACTGGTGTTAATGTCTAGATCAAAAGAACTTTCCAAACGTCCTTCGTAGTAGTTTGACACACAGAAACCTCCACATCTCTCGGCCGTGTTTGGTGATATCTTTTAGCTTGAGTTTGACTTTCCAATTAACCCATTCCAAATGACAAATCATCCGGGTTACGGTCTTGAATACCGGTCAATACGATGGACGACGAATGGGTCCGTAAAAGTTTAGGACGCACGAAACTAGGAACTACGTTCCGCCGTTCGTGTTCGTGTGTAGTAGAAGCTCAAGCTTTTTGACATGTTGACGGGCAAAGGAAAATTAATCATCTCTTCACGTCCACCACTCGACAGGAACGTCCAGCGCGAATGAATGTTGGTGACAAGCGGCCCGCTTGGTGAAGGATATCCTTTCCTCGCTGCCGTTGATTGTATTGACATCATTGTTTAAAAGTTGTATTAGTTTATTTTATAGAACTGTTTAATGAGTTATTGTCTCTAATTTAAGAGTAACCTGGATGCGTCAAATTTGTCATATTGTTCTCATTAACCTCATTTGTTGTAAAGTTTGCCTTGTATCTTGTTGTTTTGGAACTTAAACCTCGATAGGACTATGGCTGCCATTTCTTTGGATATGGTCGTCAAATTACGTAGTCTGTAGTACATTATTCGCCTTCAATGTTCGCGTCCTAACATCACAAAACATTGGCCAGCAGTATTATGCAGCGCATTTGAATCTACAGTCTAGGGTTGGTTAGACATGTCATGAGAAAAAGGTACCGGACTACTTACTAGCTACGTGTCTTCAGCGTATCACAGGACGTAGATCAACTTCTGGAAGACAGCAGAGCAGACATTCAGCAACAGAATTTTAGAACCTAACCAGCTAATTGCTCCTTATCCAATGCTTACCGAAGAGGATATGGTGCTCTATCTACTAGATTCAGATGTCCAATAGTATGAAGTATGTTTCCTGTTTTGATCACTGGACTTCAGACTACCCAAGGAGACATTTTTAGCAACGCTAGAGTGATAAATCGGTTGTTTCGTTCTAATTTCTATACCGTTCTCACTTGCACTAATACATTTGGTAGAAGAGCATGCTCTGGAGAATAAAAAATACCGTCGTGAGAGATAATTTTATGTCAAAAAAACACAACTTGTGCTTAAATCAAAACCGATTCCTAGTGCACGTCTTTATTACAGCCTTCAAAGAGCAATCGGTACGACGGCAGAAGAACAATACAACTGACAGGACAATTCCTACTTCAAATCTCAAATATCTACTTTAGAAATTACCATAGTAGAAAAAAGTTGCGAAGCGTTACGGCAATCGCAGCAGGCAGTGAGAGCAAGATCAAGATACGAACGAAAATAGACTATATTTTTCGCTCTCCGCAGCGATGTGCTAAAAATGTCTGTATTTTAGAACACTTTTTAGAATGCTTTTTGGATTCCAAAAACCATGCTACTTTTCTTTCTAAAAAACAGCGTGTTCGATTGCTTGGGTATGTTTACAAGTGAATTTTTGAGGTACATTTTAAACGGTGAGATCTTAGGTCCAGGTGTATACCCTAGGCGCATGTTGCAGATATACAACAGACAGCATACAACAAGAAAACAATGTATATGTGGAGTATAACTTATCGCTAACTTCAATTTTTTCATGTTAAAAAACTTCCCGATTTTTTAGTTATAAAATCCGATCCCACTAACAGTAACTAACTAACTTCCACATCAATTTAATTACAAGTTTTATGTACGATTTGCTTTAATTTAAAAGCATCTCCATCGCACTCCTTGTGAGCGACAGCGATTCCCACCGGGGTGCAGTATCACAAACAGCACGAAGCGTGTGCACTTGCTTTCCAGCCCAACCCCCCCTAAGGGGGCAGGGACCGTCCTGGCAGAAACGTTCTGTGACGATTGTTATTCAATCACCGGCACTTATTTACTCAGCCAATCGGTGGATCGTACCGCTCGTTGCCTTTCAATCATCAGAAGACAGGCGAACGCTGTGTCCTGTGTTCCCATTTTGTGGGTTATTGCGGCTTCCTTCATCTTCTGGGGCGGGAGAGAATCAGACAAGCCACTCGGTCTGTCCATGGCAAAATACGAGGACACACACAGGACACTAACCGAAGCGGAACGTGATTCTTCGGTTTATACACGCCGTGTTGGCTCGATTTTCCCAAGCGAAACAACAGCAATGACCAGGCACATTCAACCTGCCCGTGTGCCCATGCCGTGACAGACGGGAGACCGTGTCCCATAGGGGGAGGTTTTGTGGTTTTCAGCAGCCGTGCATGATCCGTAGAAACCAGATCTCGGAAGATGGTCGTCGTCGTACCTATCCCACCGTGCGTTTGGTCTGGTCCCGTCACGGAAATAGTTACCAGAGGTAAATATTTATAACGAAATGGTTGGAAGGCAAGTGTAAAGCGTAATTGAATGTGGAATTGCACTTTTAGGTTCGATTTGAAGTGGCTGTTTTGATGGTGTTGCTGCTACAGTTGCTGCTGCTGCTGCTGCTAGAGGACTTGTTACAATGATGCAAGATTATTTCTATTTCTGCAACATTTGTTTACGTAAAATTAAATTGTTAGCTAATCTACTTAATACCCCTGAAGTTCTGAGATAATCAGGCATATTTAGACTAGAGTTATCAGTTAATTTATGACAGCTCAAGAGCGATATCTGTTCATATAAAATTGGTGTTTTTGATGAAACGCACTAAAGCTGAAGAGTTTTAGCCTAGAAATTATAATTCAGCCGACCATACATTGAGCAGGGACCTTGACGAGGTAGACGTTAAAATGCAGTAGCCTTAGTTAGGGACATCCATGTCTGAGTAGTCAATAATGTAGAAGCATTGGGTAAAGGGCGATACACGATATGGTTTACATTTGTTTTGGTCAGTGATTTTCATAGAAAATAACGTTGATCTCATAAACATCAAATTTAAACGCAACATCAAGCTTTAACTAAATGAAATTTGCTTGCGGTTAAAATGGTTTAAAAATAATAATACTAAAAGCCACTTGTTTGACGCTTTTCCGTAGCATTTTATATACATTGTTCTTTTCAAACATGGTACACGGACAGGGCGCACCAACGCTTGTATTCAAACGTTATACATTGGGTAGTTTCGGGGAAAGCTGCCTGTACAAAAGCAAACACAACACGAGCAACTCTAGAAGGATGCGTCCACATCTATTAACGGTGTTACACAGTTTTGTTATCGTTATTATTTTTAACCTACATTCTTCTACCATAAAATAGTATTGTGTGTCCCCGGTTCGGCCAGCACATTGTGACGCGTGCACCATGGAACATTTCTTTTCCGCCTTCTTTAGTGTGCGGGCCGTTTTTGTTTTCGGTGTTCAGCCTCGGGCAAAATTTTCCATAGGACCAACATCCACGCACACTGTGAGCTGAGTAGGCTACGAAAACATGGCCTGCTGAGCTGTGCCAGTCAGCTAGACTGTTGGGGCGGTTTGCTAGGGAGCACAAATATTTGAGGTTCTCGAGAGATGATCATATTAGTTTACTCCGGGGTTGCAGCAATACAAACTGTTGCTTTACATGTCTTTAAAATAAAAATATTGATAGTGAAACATTCATTTTTATTAAAATAGAAAGCTCTTTTATTGTTAAACTTGTTTCGCTCAGTACATACACAAACATCCTTCTGTCGCTGCGTATCGGCTGGCTGTGTGTCTGTGTATCGTCTGTGAAGCCAACGATCAAGTTGAAGCTGTTTGTTTGTTTGCTTATACTCCTCTGTAAATTTGCCGGATCGGGAACGAGATTAGAAAGTTTAGAACCGGGGCAAAAAGGCAAATATTTGATCTATTTTCATCCACCCAAAACCCCGCAGCCCAGCCACAGATTAATTGAGCATCGTTTCGCATAATCGTTTGTGTGCTTTATATACACATCCTTTGGAGGTGCACGAAGAAGGTGGGCCATAAAACGTACTTATTTTACATTTAATATGTATGAAAGCTGTGTTTTATTAAAAAAAATACATATTCGAGGTATGACACAGTGAAAAGCAAATTTAATTTAAAATTTAACATACAAACGTTAGTTTTTCTTATAAAAGGTTTTATTGTAAGGAGCACTTTACCTTTTTTGGTGCCGTAACTAGGATAATAAAACCATTACATATAGCGATACGGATATTATTCGTTAATCTTGTAGATTTATCGTATCTTCACGATAAGAAATTTAAATCCAAAATTTTACACGAAATATTGCATTAAAAATAAAGCAAACTGAGCAAACCTAAAATAGCTGTTTACGTCCTTCGGTGCCGTGACGGGATTGCTTTAACCCCTTCTTTAAGATAAAACTTTACAGCATATTTGGTTCGGATATTATTCGTGTATAGGGGCGGCCCGGTGGTAGATGCGACAGCGGCGCCGGTCTTCACACGGCAGGACCGGGGTTCAAGTCTCATCTGGGCCGTTCCCCCATAGTGAGGACTGACTATCCAACTAAAGAGGCGAATGAGGTCTATGAGACCCAAAGCCTCTATAAATAAACGAATAAAAAAAAAAAAAAAAAACTGACTATCCAACTATGCGGTAACAATAAGTCTAGTAAGCCAGAAATGGCAGGCATGACCTAAGAGGTCGTTAGGCCAAGAAAGAAGAAGAAGAAGAAGAAAATACCTAAAGCTTACACGATAATGACAATGACCAACATCACATGCCAGGTGAAGGTGGATGGAAAACTATCAGGGCCCTTTAGTACCACCCTGGGGACTGCATCAGGGAGACGGGCTTGCTTGTGAGATGGAAACCTCCGGGACCATCTCTTCTATAAGTCACACCAGATCTTGGCATACGCTGATGACATAGACATCATTGGTTTGAGGCTCTCCTATGTAGCAGAAACTTGCCAAAGGATCGAGTATGTGGCACTGAACCTCGGGTTGGAGATCAACGAGGCAAAACCAAAATGATGGTGAGGCTCCACCAGCGGCCCTGCTAACAAACACTGATTTACGCAGGGGTGATCGCTCCCTGGAAGTGGTCCAAAACTTCAGCTATCCGGGTTCAAAAGTCAGCACCGACAACAACATAGACGTTGAATTGCGCGCAAGGGTGCTGGCTGCCAGCCGATCATACTACCAACCTGAGGTAAACTTCTTCACTCAAAATACCTGTCGCGACGGACGAAGCTGTGTCTGTGTGTAGAACCTTTATAGTCCTAATACTCACATAAACCTCTAAGACATGGACTCTGTCCATAACTGATGAAAACCTCTTAGTTGCGTTCGAGAGGAAAATGCTCAGAAGGATTTACGGAACTACGAGCTAGCTGTACGGTGATTTCTTGGGTAGGCCATGTCATGAGAATGGCACCGGACGACCCAGCCCGCAAAGTCCTTTTAGGCCGTCCACACGGACAGCGAAGGCGTGGTAGGCCCAAACTGAGATGGAGTGATGGCGTTGATGCGTCTTGCAGAACGGCCGGGATAATGGATTGGCAGACGACGGCGCTAGCTCGTGAGCGGTATCGAGGATTTTTGCAGCAGGCCAAGACATCACGAGGTTGTAGTGCCAAGGAAGTATAAGATATCTTGTTCGGATATTATTCGCATAGGTTTAACGCATTTTTTTAATTTGGTTCAAATAATCAACAAATAAAGAGAAAATGACGCACTATAAAAGGGAAAACCGATAGAAGATCGACATTTCCTTGTTCCTCGTTGGTGCCGTGACCAGGATGCTAGTGCCATTTAATAATCATTTCGGATACTATTTCAATCAACAACAAAAATAACTACTCGATGCTGTTTAAAACATTTAACGAATCATCCTTGGCGTACCGATCTGGCGCGCACGTTTATTGAAACCCATATAATATGCATATATTTGGGAGCGGCGAGACCTCTATCTTCCTAATTCTATATCCTCCTTTTCTTTCTGCGATTTCATTTATGCTTTTCCATCGATTTTTCTTAACGCCCATCCATACTATTAATCTTTCGTTCCCTATACTTGACGTTGTTTCCAGCAAATTGGCGCAGTCTTTGCTGCACAACGAAACGTACAAAATGTGGTACAAATACGTGTGCGCGGGGCAAGGGAAAGGAGGGTGGTGGTGGTTGATTTCCAACATTCATACATCTAATGCAAAACACTACTACATAACAGCAAACATTCAATAGGATGGTGGTTTCCAGGTGCTTCTGTGTGCTGTGTTTTTCTTTCTCCGTTCGTAAGTTTGCGTCGGTTTGGTGGCCCGTGGTTTGTTTTCCGCAATTTCTCGGTAATTTTGGAATGGTTTACAAAACATTTTGGCAAGGCAAGTTTGAGGTGCTGTGCTAATACAAATTTTCCCTTTTTTTCGTCCTTTTTATGTGCGCTAGAGCCCTCGCGTATTATGTAAAGGGACGTCGTCAAAAGATCGAAGCGGACGATCGTTGTTTTAGTTCAACGAAGAAATGGGGGAAAGCAACGAGAATTTTCCAATTTTCTATTTCTCCCTCGCTGGTGTTTTTTGACGTGTAGATAGAGTTAACACCTTCCCAAGTCTCACGCCCCTAGGGCCCCGGGAAAATCGATCTCCCGTGTACGTGTGCGTCCTTTTTTTCGCACATCATTTCGGGCAAATATAATTACCCAGATCAAATTTTCAACACGAACTACCTTACACACTCTGCTCGAGAATCGTTGGTAGTATCCATGACGTGAAAAGCATAAAATAAAGTATGTGTGTGGGGTGCTGACTCGCAAAGGACCCAGAAAAGGAAGGATTATAAAATTATTTCATTTGCTTGCTTTAACAATTCTGTTTAACGCTCGACAGCAGTCGAAAACAAAGCTCGTTTGCTGGAAGAATGCGCGCGTAAGAAACTGTGTGTTATCGAATTTCTTGGCGATATAAAATGACGTTACCAAACGGCGCCAGCCAGACCATTCAGCAGACATGAATCGGATGCTGGAGCTTGTGTATTTCATTCTATTCTATCACACCTCTCGCGCTCTCTAATGTAATTAGAATTGGGGAATTGGTTTTAGGAATCGGGCGCCATTCCTAAGCTGCTTTTTAAGGTTTGCCTGTTTCGCGTTTCATTTTTGTTGGTCCACATTGTATGCAGTAAAAGCCCCGGACGAGAGGCAGGCAGCACGATAAGGTGCCAAACAACGTGGCCCCTTTTTTCATTTGAAAACTAAGCCTACATACTGGTTAGTTGGTTGGTTGTGGTGTACACTGTGAGAAGGAGGGAACATTGGTTGTGTGTGTGTGTTTGTGAGGCGCATTACGGCAGTTTACTTCTAATGTTAAAGGATGTGTATATATATGTGTGTATGTATATATAGGTATTTATAACTATGTATAAGGTATTTATAAGGTAAACAGGCACAAGCCTTTTGTTCACTTCCTGCGGTTTTGTGTAACTGTAGCTTGCTCGCTCCATCAAAGGGAGATTCCCTACTCCATTCCAGGAGGAATCCAGTCGAATTTTTTACGGGAGAACGACCATACATAGGCTAAAGCCGTGTGTAGATTAAACTTTCGAAAACCAACCCCTGCCTGGAGGACTTCTTTTAGCCAAAAGCGTCGAGCTGGTAACGCAAAGAAAGCCCACAGACTAAAGGACTGTTTGACACTCACAACTAGAGTTAGAGCTAGAGGAAGCATGCTAAACCAGACCTGTAAAATCATGACTGGAGCATCAGGGCTTTCAGGAGGTATAAAGCAAGGCCCAAGAAGGAGCGAGTCTCTACCCTGTGTTTGAATCTCATTGAATCAGTGAGTAACTTGTGAACTGAAGAACAATGAGGAACTGAATAAGGGGTCAGCTAAATTAAAAGAAACTGGAAGCGAGATGCCAGAAAAGACCAAGGAGGGACAGAAAACAGAGATGATCTACGTTCTGACGATTGTCACACAGTCGTAGTGCTAATGCCCCGAGAAGGGAGATAATGTTAAGCCCGGAGGCAGTGAGGGTTAGTAAGGTGAGACATCTTTTTGGAGCGAGCCTCGACTTCCACTGGGAGCGAGATAAACGGCAACAGAAGAACCCACCCTGCTCTCACCCAGGAATCCCAGGAGTGTTTGTGTCCAAGTGGACGTGCCAGTACCCATTAGGGGGTGTTGGCTAGAGTAAAAGTAGTTGGCAAAGCTACCTCAACCTAGAGAAGGTTGCAGTACGCCAGCTGCGTAATACAGGGCTATACAGATTAGGTCCGATAATTTTAACTAAGGCTGCTAACAAGCGGGGTCCAATCGGAAGTAAGAAAGAGCGAGGAAGCTTTCGGCGACCACTCTATTGAAGGAACGGGTGCAACCAAACGCCATAGGGTTCATCCGCAATACGGTGGCAGGCTCTGATGACAGACTTCATGATAGACAAAAGGCAACTACAACACCAGGATCTGTTGCGAGTTCACTAGTATCTGCAACAGGGTTAAGTAGTGAGATGGCAATGGACTATAGCCACACAAGTCGGAAATTAATGACAACACAGTTCTCTGAATGTTAAAGGGTGGAGCCTTGTGCCTTCTACAAGCTCCGGTCTTGGCCAGAGACTTCTCAGCAGCGCAACCGCGCCAGAAGCAGGTACTCTCGTGTACAACGGAACCCTTCTTGAACTTCAGATGGCTAGGTCCCAGCAATACCAATCCGATATGGAGATGGCTCAGGACGATACCGATATGTGTGCTACCTTTAGGTTAGCCTTCACAGACATACCCAAAAAATCTTCCAAACCTCAAGTGATGAAATTTCTTGTGGAAAAGCTCCAGCTAATGGAATCGACGACCACGGTTATCGTGGAAATGAAAAACGCGGATGAAGCGCGTGCTTTCGTGGAAAGCTAAACCATGCTATGCGATGGAGAGGAATACAAAATACCTATCAAAATGGACAACAACACAAAAGTGGTGAGAATACTGGAATGTTCATCGAACATATCCAACAGCAATATTAAAGCCTGCCTGTCCAAGTACGGACAGGTGCACGAGGTCAAAGATCTATACTGGGAGAGCCCTTCTCCATTCCAAGAAATAAAAAATGGGAATCGTGCCGCTACAATTGTAGTCGAAAACCACATCCCGTCCTTTATTGCCAAAATAGGGCGAGAAGGTTAAAGCTGTATACAAAGGACAGGTGCATATTGCGATCAGCCGAATCACTATGGCGTATCTTGCACGCAGAACAGGAAGAGTTAAGCATAAATTTTCAAAGAATTTACTACGAAAACGGGCGGTTATACAGTATTGAAAGACCATAGAAACGATGAAAATAATAGCTTTTTCATTCAAATGCATCGCAATCAAATGATACATATTAGAGCAAATACTACGCTAAACTAAACGCAGCAATAAGATCGATTCCAGGCTCATGTGAATATTAAGGGAAACGAAAAAGCAAATGAAGCGTGCTGGTTTGGTACGATTTCCAATAGAGTTTCAAATTATAATAAAGGAATTCGACCCTAAATCCTTCCTTCCCTAGCGTTCCCCCCTAAGATCGTATAATTTTTTAACTTTTGTGCTTGTGCATCGCTCGGGTTAGGTAAAATCTGTTCCTGCTCTATACAGTTGATGAACCTTGCGAAACATCATCCGGAACTAAACCACTCATCCGCGGATAATCCGATTATCTAACCGAACCGAACCCTTCATGGTTCGCACACCATTCTTGAGCGGTGATTATACACGCGTTTGTGGGCATAAACTTTTCAATCTCGCTACTTAACGCCCCTTCTTGTTTACTTTCTGTAATCAATTGTAAAGGCTTCCTGAAGAAGAGGTGCACACCCCCCCCTCCTTTACCTTACTGTTGTTTTTTAACGCATTTGTTTTTGTAATTTTAAATACTCATCTTTCCGGTGCACATTTTCTTGCTTCGCTTGTTGGATGGATAGAGCTTGGCTTCCTTTAAACCGAAAAACAAAGGAACCGAGTTTTAGTTTTAAAAGAAAATGTTTGTGCTGCTACACCGGTTGCATACTTGCGGGCGTTTTTCTTTTACAAAACAGCAGTTCCTTCCTCTTTCTACGCTCCTATCGGGATCGAAACCCGGACAAAATTACTTCAAAAAGACGACGTACATTTACAGGCACACAGCACCATTTTCTTCAAATGTGCGCCTTTTCCTACGTTTTTTTTTTAATTCGCTTTTCCATTTCATATTCATTAAATCTTCTACAAATCTAGCTTTACGGCGCTTGCTTTGTCGCTCTAAATTCTTACAAAAAATGTATGAAAATGGGTCTGCCACCCGCCCCACCTTTTCTTGTATCCTGGGGTTTTAGCTCTTAGAGCGAACCTGCATAGTTCCATCATGTTTTACCACCACCAACCACGTTCGATTTCGATTGATTAATATTGTTGTAGTGTGCAAAATGTGCAAAATCAAACAGAATTCCTTTTCGTGTGATATTTTGCACAATTAAGAGCTTTTGTGACGCGAACGACGGGAAAAGAAAGAAAGACAAATAAAACAGCACAATTAAATTAATGCCAATTATCATCATCTTCAGTTCACGCGGTATGTGTGTATGAATGTGTGCAGCCGCCGCCGCCACCCACGTGCTCCGTTGCCTTCCGCACGCTCTAATTTTCGTTGTACAATAGATTTGGATATCTTTAGCTTCCCGTTTTCCCAAGGTTTAATACAAAGCCGGCCACCACCAACCGGCACAGGAAAGAGCTTATTTCTCTAATCGCGTAAAGGGATTTTTTTATGTGTTGCTTCTCGCTGTGCTTTATTTGCCACCGGCCCACCCCGTTCACGACGACAACGACCTGAATTATATCATTCCATTTTCTTGCTTTTTCAGCACAAAAAGGCGTCACGAAAAAGACACGTACAAACGGGGGAAATAAAAGGAAAACAAAAAACGATAGCAATTAGGCGATAAGAAGAGCTACCCCGCGTCATCACGGCATTGTTAGAGTAGTTGTGGCACGTCCCTAGTCGTTCCCGTTGGTAAAACTTTTTTCCACCTCCACCCATAAGCTACGGAGGAAAAATTCATTGTCCCGCGAAAGCGATCCGGTGCTGCCATCCGATAGAGGTTAGGACAAATTAGAGCACACCGACGACGATGCGCCCGGTACCGTAGGAAGGAAGCTGCGATGCGGAACACTATTTTATGGTTCTTCTTTTGCGCACAGACAGACGGACAGCTGCTGCATACGGGGTTTTATCCCTGCGGCTAATCCCGCTTGACTTTGTTGCCGTTTTTTCCACCGCGTGATGATGATGGGTAGAGCGTTGCGTGCATGTGTGTGGCAGCAGCAGCAGCAGCACCATTTATGGGTCAACGTTTTCACATATTAATTAAACCGTTTCCTGTCTGTATTCCCTCCCCCTCAGCTCAGCTCCACAGTTATCGCATCGTTTGCATTCAGATTGGTCAACAAAATGTGGCCTCGAATCTCTACTTTAAGATACAACACACTGTACCACATTTTCCACTCTTAACGTTTCCGTTTGGCGATGTTATTTTGGCCAACTTTTGTGCCAGTAGCACAACCGCGCAGCACATGCATGAGAAGCAATTATTGATTATTTGTGTGTGTGAGAGTATGTTTGTGCATTTAAATGGAGCAGTTTTACGCTCGGAAACTAAGCAGAGGAACAGTGGTGTGTATCTCTCCATTGATCGCTGCGCGCGCTGTTGTTTCGCTCTATCTAATAAACAAAAATACTGAACATATTACCGCCGACCGGTTAATAAAGTGCCTTCTTTTGCACCTCCTCTCTCTCTCTCTTCCTCTCTCTTCGGCTCTCTCTCTCGATCTCTCGCTACTGACGCTTCTACTCATCATCATCCTACGCAAAATCGAACGATATATCGGGCCACCGGCGTGAATCATGCTTCCCTTTTGCGGCCGCAGCTGCATACTGCTGTTGATGCTGTTGCTGCTGGTGCTGCTGCTGGTGAAGCTGATCCGGCACCGGCTCGTTCCACCGACCCTAATGGAGCCGATGGCCATCGTCGTGGCTCATGCACGTTTCCCAGCGCGAATGCTTTTCCGGCGTTAGGTGCGTTATCTGCACGTGGATGGCCTGCACCTTCTCGTACTTTGGCGGTATCGAGCAGAGCCGGTAGCTGACCTCATCTCCAGGCAGCGGTACGTACTCACCCTCGATGCTGTACGAAATCGAACGAAATTACCGATTATTATATCCGGGTCGGTCGCGAAGGTACGTACGTACGCAATACTTACTCAGAAATGTGCACAAAGATGTCGTCACCGCCGGCATTCGGGGCGATGAAACCGTGACCTTTGCTTCTGCTGAACGACTTCACCTTGCCCTCCTCGATCGGGTTACGCATCGCACGGTCAGATCTATGAAGAAATGTGGGAAAGCAGAGCAGGAAAAAAAATCAATTTGAATTCTCGAGTATCTGCAAAGGATGGGACAACACACAAATCCCAAAAAAAAAAACCCCTATTTGAATGTTGACACAGGAAACAGGAAACACAATATTGTCTGTATTCGTTTAAAAAAAGGATCGCAGATCCATTCCATTTGAGCGCAACAAATGTTTTCTTTCGAAACGCTGTGTGAAGCACCGTCAGAAAGCTTTTTCTTCCCAAGAAAAGAAAACGTCAAAAACTTAAACTTCATTAGATCGAAAGCACAAACTACTACTACCATCCTTGGCATGATTTGATTTGATAGCGGTAAAAGTACTGCTAAAAGGCAACGCGTCGTCTTTTCCTTCCCGGGTGTTGTACCCCCGGGAAGCAGTTCGATGGGATACGTATGTGCATATGCAATCTGCATCCTCCTTTTTCGCTGTCTCGTAGTTGGTCGAAGTTGCCATAGGTTGTATAAAGTTTTCATAGCTGCTTGCAAAGATGTAGTAGCACAGGAGTGTATATGTGCGTGTGTATGTGTCTGTGTGTGTGTGTTGGTAAAGTTTCATTTCTGTCAGCAGCAGCAACATGCTCACGCGTAGCGATGGAGACGCCCGGTGTTTTGTACGTGCGAGTGCTGAATCTTCACTGCTGAAGTGGTTTCTAGCGATCTTCTTGACATGCGATGGTAGAAACGGTACCCAGCATCGTGCGCACAGTATGGAGCCAGTAATAATTAATGCTGATAATTTTGTCGCAATGTTTATGTACAGTTGCTGTGTTGAAAATTGGGACATACTGAAATTTAAGCCACACGGCGAGGCGTTCTTCATTGATTGAACCACTAGCTCTATTTTATTATTTTATCAATCATCAATAAAGCACTGAACGTAGATAACACATCAAATGATAAATGAGTCGCAAGGAAATAAATAAATAAGACACATCGTAGAATCGTTGGAAAAGGCCAGAAAAATTAAGCGCACAGAGCTCTAACACTTAACAGAACTTTACTTTGCACATGTTCTAGCGCCAAACAGTCCTCTAAAGGTGTCCCAATGTTAACAATTCATATTTTTAAACCTTCCACTTTATACGCAAACAAACTGTCTACTCGAAAGTAAGGACATATCTTGAAGGAACGGCAACCACTTCCCTTACGCTGAATTCTACTAATTAAGCACAATAAAATGAACGCACACTCTTGTCGTATTTGGTTGACAAACAACACGTATCAAATTGCGACGACGCACATGTTTGCTAAAGACAGTAATTGATACGTTTTTTGGAAGGAACAGTGCCAAACACATACGCTCACAAAAGAGCATTCGGAAACAGAAGTAAAAGCACGTACTTCTATCGATTCGAAGACGAACCCACCTGCTGCCACCTGCAGAAGCAGTTGCCTAATTAGTGTCTACCATCGAGTTGTACCCATTAGCGTGTCACTAACTTTCTTGCATGCTGTGTGGGAAAGAAAATGGAGCGACAATGACGTACTGTTCCGGGTTCTTATTTCGGGGAAGGTTCGATGAGTTAAGGACTCTTTCATAGCTCACGCATCCTTAGCTTTAACAGCCATTATTAGAAACACGAGCGCGCAATTGGAACGTAATTTCACCAAAACTATTAACAGCTTGTTGAATTTTTTGTTTTAAAAATAAGTCTACTGTTTACTGTTACCTTTCTGTTCACATAAATGGCCCACGGAAAGCCCAAATATTCAACCCAGCTGGCAGGTGATTAGTAGGCGAGCGGACACACATTTATCATAAACACACGCGGCGCGTTCGCTAATTACGTTATCTGCTCATCGCGGAAACAAACAAGATTTATCCGCAGCGTTTGCCGAGGCCCACGCACACTCCAAACACAAAAGGCTCAGGTGAAAAGTTGGGCGATCGTTAGATGTGTGTGTGTGTGTGTGTGCCACACATCAATCAGTGTGATGGTAGGCAGGGCCGTGATTAAGTTAGCATAATTTGAAACAGGAATATCATTTTGATTATGAAGCAGTGATTTTTTTTCGTTCGTTTGTTCCCATGCCAGAAATTGTAGGACAGTATGCGCAATAAATAAGCGATTATAATGATAACCTAATAGTATTTCCGATATAGTAGAACAATGAAAACAAAAAGATTAAGCTTTGAGCAATGTAACATTAATGTAACGCTTCCTAACGCTTTAACGTTAACGGGCGGAAGGATTTCGTTGAAACGGTCGGTAAAACAAGTTTTTTGTTGATCGTTGGGGAAAATTAAGGTGAATAAAATAATTTGCTAATAATTAACTTAATAATAACTTTATTCTACTCGTTTCGTTTGAATGATAAATACAGAATAAAGCCTTACTTTTTTATTTCTTTTCGCTTGTTGCTCAATAAAACAGGCTAAAAGTTGTGTGTATCAGTGGGAATGGGTTCGCTTTTATGGACATAATTAGCGAGTATAACATACCAACATCTTAAGCAAGAATTTATTTAGGTAATTTCGACTTACATTCAACTTTACATTCAGCTTATTTTAATTACTCTGAAGCCAGACACAAGGATACATCAATTTAACAGATAAGACAGACGTCTTTTTCCTTGTTTTCAAACAAAAAATAGGGTTATTTATGTTTTCAGAAATGATGTATCAGGTCTATAAATAAGTTTTGACTGTTTAGATATATACGTCGTTTACTTTAAATTTTTACATTAGTAAAATCTGGCAACATTGTTATTTTGAATTTCATCAATTAGTAAACAAAATATTTTCCGCGTGGTTGCAAAATGAATACATTCGGCCCAGAAAAAATGTTTTTGCGGAAAATTCTCCTTCATTACTTTGTGATGAAAACTTTCATCCACCGAAACCCATCGTATAATGAGGGAATACCATGGCGATCACGCTTATCGGAGTATGGACGACGAAAAACGCTCATTTGGTGCATTTGGTGGGACCAGCTGCGTGTGGTGTACCACGAAGTGCTGGAACCAAACGAAACCATCACGGGTGACGTGTAACGACGATAACCTAAACGTTTTTAGTCGCGCATTGAAGGATAAAAGGGCCCCGGTACGCGACCAGACACGGCAAAGTAATTCTGCTGCACGACAACGCTTGGCCACTTCCAGAATTGCGCCGAGTTGAAAAATTGGACCGAAACATGGATTTCGATGATTCCATACCGGATTTCTTTTTGTATGAAGGAATCCACAATCTACCCAAACGATGGGAAAAGGTTGTTCAAAGTGACTAAAAATGAACAGTTTCTATCACAGTTTGGTAGCGATTGACACTTCAATCCTGTTTAATGCCTGTAGAATGCAGTTTAAAGCAAAATAAAGTAATTTGTAACGCTTTTAAACCCGGTCACTGCAAGTAAAATCGATATCAGAGATAAATTAATTCAAATTCTACTTCCTCCAGCAATATTCGTCCTTCGCGTTGAGAAAGAACGAGAATTAAAGAGTACAGAGTGGTGCATAAAGCTAGTAGTAGTAGAGCCAGGAATTCGTGTAAGCGTAAAACCCCCAACAGAGACGATAGAGCTTAAAAGGATTTTAAAAGTGCAACAAGCTAAAAAAAGTCCCCCGGAACCGTAGGTAGTGTCCTCTTTGGAAGGATTGCCCAAGCAGGAAAGGTACACAACACGGGATTAGCGAAGTGCAAATCTCTCCACTTCCTAAGAGCGCATATCGGACTGGATGCCGTGGACTACAAAAATTCATCCTTCCAAAGTTGAGTGACTTGCTGACAAGTCTCATGAATGATGCATATGCTGCTGTTGCAACCCCCATTGTTGGGCCTCTGTCTGTATCTAGCATCTAGTTGACGAGGAAGCTCAGCTGCACCCGCTTTGGCCACCACCGTTCTTCTTCACGGGAAAGCAGTTTCACCTGAACAAACAGAACAGAAGATATGCATGGGTGAGTGTGTTACTGAAAATTGATAAGAGGAATTAAAAATTCTCACTATAACAATGAACAAATGCACCGTTAAAATGCTGTTTTTTCCTAGTAAGCACTAACAGCGCTAAGATATAAAATGTTTTTCACAACCTCGGTACAAACGAGATTAGCAACCATTTCGGTAGAAGAAAAGCGAATAAACGTGACAGGTGTTAAACGGATAACAAAGTGTCACTATTGCTCGATACGTTTACGCTTTTGCGTTGGCCGTTTCCCACCCGGATAAGAATTCCATTTTAAGCGATCGTTCGTAAACACTTTCCATCTTACGCCTTACGCTAGCTGTGGAAAACTGTGTGGCATGTGTATGCACCGTCGGTCTCACGATGGTGCGCTAGCTAGGATCATTGACTTTTGCCGAGATTCCGCCCCAACACGCAGCAACATAACACACAAGCTCCGGGAAGAGAAACAGCAATCTTCACTCGGTTGAAAGTATCCATTTTCTTTTTTTCCTGAGTCCTTTTTTTCCTCCCATGTTTACGAGACGAAAGCATTCCTCGGCGATGCCAACCATGAAATGAAGGGAGAGAATGGCATGTTTGTGTCGTACACTCTGCTGCTGGCTTTCGATACTGTACAGCAGTAAAGGTGACATTTTTCATCGTTTCCAAGGATCCAGCAAACAGGAAGCTTTCTGACTGCTGAAACTGCTTGGTATGAGTAAGGAATGCCCACCATGCGCTTATGGCTAGTTGACGTGGAACACAGCAGGAAGCGTTTTCTACCTTTTCAACACCTTGATCGATGGTGTGGCACAATAAAGGACAACATTCTTTATATTACTTTCCGGTACGTGTTTGTTTCATTATTTTACACCTAGTTTGGTTTTACCAATTTGCTTACTGAAATTGGGCTTCCATAGGCTGAATACATTAAATAAAGATAATTTTTTTTACGTACAAATTTACAGCTAGAATATAATTTTTTCATTCAGAACTGAAAATGCATTATTTTAAGAAAATTGTTCCACTTATTCGCTTCCAGAGGACGTCAAAAAGACGATTTTAAAGTTATGTTGCATACTTTCAGGCGTGCTCAGTAAATGAGAAATACGTTTTAGTAGCTTATTTCATAATTTTGTTGGCAAGTTAGGCATGTTTTAATAATAAATTGAAATCTATTTCTCTCTCACAATCAGTCAAAAATACTTCAAAATTGTTTTATCTTCATAAAAAACTACTATTGGTCTTTAACCAGAAGATTGACACAAATCTTGCATACTTACAGGCGTGCACACGTTTTAAAAATGATCTTACAAATCTTTATCATACTTTTACTTCATTTTGTAGATACTTAAACTATTGGAAAAATACGTTTCGATCCTATTGCATAAGTTTATCCTAGCTTAGTTTGTTTCCTAACTTCCGTCAGATACTAAGCTGTAGTACTAACATATAAATTGCATACTTTCAGGCGTTTGAACTAAATAGAGCCCTTCTTTTCTTGCTTACTAGCTAAATGGTGGGAGCATAAAATCGATGCACTATGCATGCACTTATCAGCAAAAAAAAAATTATCAAGTGCTGAGTATATTATGCATTACAAATGCGGTCTTTCCAATTTTCATTCTGTTTATGGTCCATCATCGGACAGCTTCCATCGTTCGATCGAATCTAAAACAACCAACGGAGAGTTCAATCAATTTCTCCACTACCACTTTAAATGCTGTGAAAGCTTTTAAAAGCTTCGGATCAATATTTCAGACGAACTATCAGTTTATTTCGGAGATCGATCCTTTTGAAGCAATTTGTCGATATTTCTACTCTATTGCGCAAAATTATGCTGTGGCTGCCGGTGGCTGGCTTCGCGCACCACGACTATTGATATCAAGCTCCATTTGCTGTTCACAAACAAGACTCGCTCCACTCGCTTCTACCGTCACAGGGAGGAACAAATTCTTCAAGTGCATCCGTTTTGCATTTTGCAGCAGGCACTCGGTCAAGTGTGAACACAAACGACGACAACTTCTCGGGACACGCTTTCAGTGTTCTCGGTGCAAGCAAGGTGCAGTGTCTCTTACCCGGCACCGAAAAGCATACGAGCGCAGCGAAAGGCTGTAGGTACGTGAATCATGAATAATAAACTCTGCTGTAGAGTCACACAGTGCCGCATGCATAGCTCGGTCCTCTCCCTAGCGTTATCTCGTACTGCAGGACACCCTGCAGATATCCCAACACAGTTTATGTTATGTTTTGTTTCCAAATTCAAAGCAAATGCAAGCAATGCGCGTGTCATGTTGGGTAGAAAAATAATCCCATGCTGGGTCAAAACACTCACATTCAACCCACCCGAGAGAAAACTGGTGAAAAAAGCAAGCACACACAACCCTAACGAAGGACTTTTGTGTAGCAAAAACCTAATTCTCGGACAGGACACCGGTTGTCGGCTTCCGGAGAACTCGGGTTAACAGTATTGCTGTGCTCGCAAGACTAATTAACACGCCATTTTGGTGAAATATTAACCCCATCACGTTTACCCGGAACAGCAGAGCAGCTAAGGGGGGCAAACGGTGGGCAAGCCTTTTCGTTGCCTTTGGTTTTCCGCTGGCAAGTATCGTATCCCGTATCGGGAGTAAATTAATTACACTTCACAGACGGAGGACGCTTGAGCGACCTATTGAATATGCAAATTTATGCTGAGTTATCATCCGGCGCTACGGTGCGATATGACCAGAATGCGTTATGAGAGAGTGTACCGTGGGGAAAATAGTGGCAACAGTCAGGGGACAGTCAGTAACTAACACTAAAAGTAAGGGGTATTCTTTTTTGGATGGTCGAAAGGTTACAGTTCCGGGGGTCCGTAATATTTTGTTTCTAGAAAAGCCATATTTTCTACTACGAAGGAACCATGCTAAGGAAGCGTGTGTAATGTCATGCATGTCATGAATTTGGAAGGCTTAGAAATTTGTTTCCTTTTGAGGACATTGCATTGCATACATTAAGGAGTTTTGGACAGGAGTTTTTTTTGCTTTGCATCGACTTTTGTCATTGGATTGATCTTTTTAGTTACAGGCCTACTATGAATTTTAAGATGACGTTAGACCGTAAACAGTTTCGAGGATTTCTGCAGCAGGCCATGGAAGCGGTTGTTATGACTCCTGATAGGTAGGTAAGATAAAACCCAGATCATTACGTAGATTAAACTAGATAAGTTATTTTTACTAACTTTCTAGAGTTAAATAGAGTCTAGTTTTTACTAGAGTTAAACACCTAATGAAGTACAAGCATGATTATTTTCTCTCTGACACATGGCCACCACCACAAAGTGCATAAAAAGGCCGAAATAAAATTGTCACTTTACAGCTAACCCACGCTAGATATAAACACAGTACACGCGAAGGTTGGATAAGCGCTACTAAGTTATAGATTAAAAACCAATTTTCGACCACCGTGTGCGAATCCCCCGATAAGCTCAGCTGACAGCAAGTCATAATCAACAGTCGTCCCGGGACACAATCTTTACGATCCTCTCTCTCTTTTATCTCTCTCGTCACCCCAACACGGGTACGGAATATCTATGCTATATCGTAGATAGGTCCACAGATGGATTGATTTCCGAATGCAGTTTGCATTGGGTCACCATACGAAGTGGACACATTTTCTTCGGTTAGGTTAGTGAGCGAAGATGGCACGTACGAGTACATTGACACTGTTATTGGCATCGGCTGCTTTGCTTGCCGCTGCAGGACTCGTTGAGGCAGTCCGTTTCAAGGGAACGATCGATTGGAGCCGTGTGCGACCGTTGAATGAATTTCCTCACATTGCGGCACGAGTGAACCAGCTCAAGCAGGCACCGGCTCAGGCGGGTGGATTCAAAGCACCTTCAGCGCGCATCGTCGGTGGATCGGTTGCCACTGCTGGACAGATTCCTTACCAGGTAATGAGCTTATGCACCTCTTCCTACAGAGCAAGATGTACTAAGTTCCCATCATGTTTCAGGTTGCCGTACTCTCCGACTTAGAATCGGGACAGGCACTGTGCGGTGGTGTCCTGCTGTCTAACAACTTCGTCCTAACGGCTGGCGTTTGCGTCGAGAACACGTCCGGTGGTGTGATCGTGCTCGGTGCACTCAACCTTCAAAATGAGGCAGAAGCGGGACAGGTCCGTATCACCTACAGTGCCGGTGATGTACGTCTGCACGAAGAATTCCTGGGTGTAATCTTCCGCAACAATATCGCCGTCATTCGTCTGTCCGAGCCGGTTACGTTTAGCGATCGCATTCAACCGGTCCGTATCCCGGCAGCTACCGACAGTCGTACCTTTGCCGGTACGTTGGCTACGGTTAGCGGGTTTGGACGTACGTCGGACGCCAGCACATCCTTCTCGGATGTGTTGCGATACGTGCGCAATCCCATCATGACCAATGCCGATTGTCATGACACCGCCTGGGGTGGACTGATCGATGGGCAGAAGATGTGCATGCACTACATGGAAGCTCGGGCACCGTGCGACGGAGATGTCGGTGGCCCTATGACGGTGGTGGATGGTGGCAGCACGATGCTTGTCGGGCTGTACTCGTTCGGTTCGGTGTTGGGCTGTGAAAGTGATTGGCCAGCGGTCTTTGTGCGGCTCACCTTCTACCGTCAGTGGATCGTCGCTAACACGGATGTGACGCAGGCAATGTAAAAACCATCCACCGTATGTCGTTTCCACGTTAAGACTCGTTGTTACACACTGTGAGCATGTGTTAAGATGGTTCGAAGGTTATCCTGAACGGGTTTACTACCCGTGCGCGGTAGAAGCGTCAATTATTACACCGGCAATAAACCAAAACACCCGGTGACCGGAGGCAAGCTAAACAATCATCATGGCTATAAACAGCGTAAGGCGGGATTGATAAGATAGAACTTCGGCAAGATGGAATAAACTAACCAGCTGTTGATCGGTGTGTATGAATCGCAACACCTGTGTGAGTCGGTGTTTTGATTTTAATCTTTAAATTTCGTAACATTGTTTAAATATTCGGTTACCAACAGAACAGCGGTGATATGAAGGATGTTTTTGTAGCAATTTCTTTCTCTGATCATGTGGCACAATCTCGAAAGGTTTAACTTGATATGACAGATACCGGCTAAAATTGAAGTCATCTTGTACCACATTCTTTATGTTCCTTATACATCCATAGTTACATCGTCTAATGTCAAATAGTTTAATTGTGGATGACATTTAGTAAATATCAAACTTGATGCGATATATGCAGATGCCCTGCTTCAAGTCTTCGGCCATTTAATATGTTCATACGATAGGAAATATTGGTTTTACCGCGGGTCCCTTCACTCGTCGGTTGCTTGGATTCGGTTGGTCTTGGTCATAACATTTGGGCATGCCTTACTTCATCTTCGAAGACATAACTACGTTTTTTACTAACTCCTAACGACGAAACGCGAACGTATTCGTTGGCTTTGTGTACTAATACACTTAGGCTTAGGCAACGAAACGCTCAGCCGTTATAGCGCCATCTACCGGGCGGTAGCGAGCGAAAGCTATCTATTCTTAAAGAGGCATTCTCTACAATTTCTTTTTAGTCGAAGCCGTCGACTCTTGTTGACAATTGGTCTGATACTTTCGAATAAAAGCTTATCATAGGACCAAAATCTCACATACAAATCTGGATGTACTAAGATGAGATACGATTCTTTTAGAGCTCCTGGTCACGGCACCAAATATTGATCAACTTTAAATCATTCTCGGCCAGTTGGTTAGATTTGAAACATCGTTACCAAGCTCATCCTTTTTCATAGCACGAGTTTAAGAAGGTTTGGAAACATTGGAACACAAAGAAAAAGGACAGCAAAAACGCACATACTCCGTCAATCCTGCCAACTTTCTCCTCCACAATTCATTCATTCATATTCACTCTTTACCGACAAAAATCTACTTATAATGTTCACACCGTGCGTTTTTCATTCCTGTTCCTGCTTTGCTGTGATGAAATAAATCTCTGTGTTCTCTGTGCTCCCATACGGTACACACTGATTTTGTCGGTGCTTACGGAACACACCATATTTTCCCCCATTTTGCGACTGGATATAGATATTCGTCAGCATTCGCTCTACTTTCGTGTTGAAAGAGAATGGTAAGACGGTAAAATATGGAAAAATAGAATGCAAAAAAGCAAATTGAGCCACCAAACGGTGTGGTTTTGGCTTTCTTATTCTTTGAGACGGGTCTGTGACAGACTCCTACAACAGTCAGTCTCATTTAATCTTACATGACACACTACGGTACTACGGTATGAGTGATTTAGCTTCACATTCTTCCCAAAAAAAAGGTCAACTTTATCTACTCAATACATGCGTATCCTTCGGTTTTGTGCGTTTGCAGAAGCTACTGAACCTGATACTGATAAGCACCAGAGATTTATCCTAACCGGTTCAGAAAAAGTCCAGTGATGGTGAAGCTTCCTAGGCTCCCACGATTGGGAGTGGGGTGTGCGTTGGTACCTTGCTTTTCTTTGGTAAACATCTTCCGCGGCAACATTCGCACCGTGACCGACCCGAAACACAGACCAAGTGGATGCTTTTCTTAAAGATGAAAAGGAAGAGGACAATATCCAAAAAGACACCATCGAAACGAACAACGGTTTGCCTGTGCGGATCCTTTTATGGGAATTTAAGGACCCTTCTGCCTTCAGTCTGTCTGTCTCTCTGTCTGTGTCGACAAAAAAGCGTGTGCTTGGCGCGCAATGATTTCTATCATATTTACCCTTGTTTTGATGGGTTTTTGTCTGCTTGCTTCTCTTCTCCGAGCCGTAATAGTGGGGCAGCGAATCGGTGGCCCGTGCACCAAAGTGGATAGATGGCTAAATAAATGGCGAAGGTGTAACAGTGGTCCAAAAGCAAGCAGAAAAAGCACCAGCACCGACGACCGGGGAGCTAAATTTGATTTGATAAAACCACATTACACGAGACGGGGATTTGCGATTCGCCAGCAAAGTCTGTACACCGATACCGGGACTGGGCAGGGCGGCTTTTCCGGTAAAGCAGATGATGAATTTTTGATGATCATAAGGTATATAAAAGAGAACAAATGTAAGCAAAAAAAAAACACACACATCAAATAGAAAAGGACTTAAATCGACCGCCTTCTTGCATTGCATCTAGACACTCGGAAACAACACGATTTGATGAAGATGTATTATAAATTCGATCAAATAATGGAACTCTCCCTACCCGCACTGAACTGGGGTAATCATGTATGTGGAAAGCCTTTCAACAACGTCAAACCAGACAGTTCGCTCGTTTTAAAGGAAACATTTTACGGGGAGCCCCCATTGCGCATTAATAATTCAACTTTCAAGCTGATTTTATTAACAGCACAAGGCCCCAAGCTCTTGGTTTGAAAAGAATATTACACAAACAATGCTTCTCGATCGCTTAAAATCGTTCACCAATACATGATTGACACTCATTGGACAGAGAGAGAAAAACAAAAACGCTAAGTGATGGAACGATTTTTCTTCACGCAAAGTAAGATACGTTTGGCTAATGTTTTGGAGTTCTTTTTTTCCTCCGTCCCGGTTAGATTGTGCCTCCTCGGGTTAGAGAGGTTATTTGTATTCATGTTTGTGTTTGTTTTCTCAGCACTCTGCTGCTGCTCACTGTCCCCCTCTGGATGGATTTACATTTTTCACGTTCATGTTTATTTAAACGTTTCTTTCTCGTCCATAATCTTACAATCCCGACCCGAGGATGTGTTTCTCTTGTGTAGTATTTGTAAACGCTTTTGCTTTTTTTGTCTCTCTACATAATCTTCTTTCATTAGACAATTTTTCGTCCAGCTGCGACTATTGATTGGACGTTAGACATTTGTACCAACAGTTACATATAAGATGTAATAAACCTATATTATTCAGACATTGTTGATGATCTTCCTGTACGCAGGATTGATTCATCAGTTCTGTCTTATTTAAGTTAAGGAAGCTAGAAATATGGTAGGCCAACCAATCTACTGAAGTTACACTGTTTTACAGGCCAATTTGCAATGTTTGCATCATTTTTCTATTCTGTAAAGGACTTTTTCACCATCCGCGGAGTAGAACTAGCTTTTGGATGGTGAAAAAGTCCTTTACAGAAAAGAAAAATGCTGCAAACATTGCAAATTGGCCCGTAAAACAGTGTATAGTGCCAAAGAACACTAAAAAGGAGTATTTTCCCGAGAAATTGGAGAAGGTTTATTTGGAATCAATAGAAACATTGGCGCGACCTGGTGGTAGATGCGACAGCGGCGCCGGTCTTCACACGGCAGGCCCGGGGTTCAAGTCTCATCTGGGCCGTTCCCCCATAGTGAGAACTGACTATCCAATCATGCGGTAATAATAAGTCTAGTATGCCAAAAATGGCAGGCATGGCCTAAGAGGTCGTTAGGCCAAGAATTGAAACGCTTATTGGGACATTTTCATGCAAGAAAACATCTTCTAATTTTAAATTGAATAGATTTTATCCAAGATTTTATAGATTCATTTACTATACTAAATATAGTGTTCGTTACAGCAAAATCTGTTCATGATTTTAATGATTTTAAATACATTTTACACATAATAAAAACTGCAGACTTCTTAGTTCAAATTGAAGTTCATAATCCCTTGGAAGTTTAAAGAATCTTTAGTGAGGAAATGTTACTGGTTGAATACTATGTCAAACACAGCTTTCATAAGCATGAAATGCTGTAATTTTATGCATTATAAACTACGATAGTTCCTATTCTCATAGACACTCATCCAAACAACCTAATGTGTACCAAATTCTACACGAAAGAATCGCCTGTTGACCATCTTGGACGTTATAAACGCTTAAGATAGAAGAACAACATTAAACGGTCTCTTCCAATGTACAAATAAACCCTCAACGTTGTGTTTGTGATGGAGAAATAAATTTTTAATCTCAAACAGCGCGTCGTTTTCCATTTTGACGGACACATCATATGCACAGCCGTTCCTCGTTGGCATGGCACGGGTGCGCACGAGACAAAATTCAATATCCTTTCGGGCACGCTTATTTGTACCGGCGGTGCGAGATACCGGAAACGGAAACGGCAAAATTGACAGGCCCGCAACAAGACAACAACAACTAAGCAAATAGCGCAAAACAAACCGAGCGAAACATGACCACGTAGCGACGCCGAACGTTTCGATCGATTTGTGCTACAACATTAAACGGTCTCTTAAAACCCTCAACGTTGTGTTTATGTTGGAGAAATAAATTTTTAATCTCAAACAGCGCGTCGTTTTCCATTTTGACGGACACATCATATGCACAGCCGTTCCTCGTTGGAAGGCACGGGTGCGCACGAGACAAAATTCAATATCCTTTCGGGCACGCTTATTTGTACCGGCGGTGCGAGATACCGGAAACGGAAACGGCAAAATTGACAGGCCCGCAACAAGACAACAACAACTAAGCAAATAGCGCAAAACAAACCGAGCGAAACATGACCACGTAGCGACGCCGAACGTTTCGATCGATTTGTGTAAGAACACCCTTTTGAAATGCGTGAAACATTTCCACACCTGCTCACCGGACCAAACGAACGGTGGAATGCTGAGCGTGCGCTATCTTACCTTCGACCGTGAAGTTTCGACCTCGCGAAACCGGGGTGTCCACATATAGCGGGCGGTGCGGAAATAAAAACTACCCCGGCCCAAAGCAAACTCTCTCCATCGGTACTCGAAAACCAATCGTTATAGATAAAAATAGATTCCTATTAGATCGGACACCTTGCTTGCTTCCGTTCGGTCCAACAAGACACGGTGTGCCAAAGTGTTATCCAATACGCTTCCAATCCGGACGGTCTCCACACCTTCCACTGTCACGGTACTCCCTCTCTCTGTCTCTGGCTAATAAACTGACCCGGTAGATCGAGGCCAGTTCCAATCTCTTCGAGAAAAGCAATTCTGCGCACCTTCAACTTGGCACCGGCTTTAGGATAGGATTGTGTGTGATTGTGAAGCAGAGAAAGAAAGTTTTGATTGTTTTTGCTGTGAGCTATCCATTCCTGTGCTGCCATCGCTGTGGCAAATTATAGCGGGGCCATCCATAGGCGAAAATTCCTGGAAATGCAATTAAATTTATCACCCAGCAAATGAGAATAGGACATGCTTAACGATCGCTGATTTGGACACAATTTTCCGGATCATTAAAATCTAACGAAGCAAAAGGTTCGCTAATCCCGCGTGCGCTCGATTGGACCAATCCAGCTTAAATGCCAGGCTCGCAGGTAGGTATTTTAACAATGCATTGTTACTGGTGAAGAGGATTAGGCATGATAATCCGAGGGTATATAGCAGGATGTAGGTATTTCCCAGAAAAAGGATTGATTTTGTAACCCATAAGAGCAATTAGTTGGTGCTCCGCATCTGGTGGGATCAGCTAGATGTTGTATACTATGAACTGCTCAAATCATTATAGATTTATACAGTGCCAAACACAATTGTATCTCTATTTGTTCTTTGCGAATAAAACAAAAAATGCAAAACAAAACGTCAACGGATGCTGCTAAGGCGTGCAACAAGCTAAGATCGACAGAAACACGTGAACAACCTTATTTAGTACCCTTTAACCCTTAGATTTTTGCACAAAACGTTGTGTACACACGCAAAATAATAAAGTAAATACTGTCCCGAAGCCATTTCTTACAAACAACCGTATTAAATGACGCTGTTTGTTTGCTGCTTAATATTCGCAGAAAAGTTGACGACCAAAGGACATTCACCGTCTAGCCACATCGTAATTCAATCTAAACCGTTTACCCAACCACGTCAACGATCGATCACAGCAAAAGGAAACTCTACCAAAAACAAATCGAAATTATGTGTATCTAACGATGGAAAATTAAATCTCCCTTCGGTACAAAATCGGCAAACAATATTCAAACACGTTGATTTCTTATTGTTCCTTACTTCTCTCCCAAAATAATCGAAAAAAAATCCTTCCTGTGATTGAGAGTTATCAGCCACAAAAGGGTTGCTTTCAAATTTCATGTGTCAAAAGCACCCATACATGCGCACACACACATACGACTTTTGATTGAATTCGATTTTGACAGCTTCCTAGACCCATATCGACCTTTCCCGCTCATGCCACACGCAAGTGAATAAAGAAAGTGGATAAAGCGATATAGGATTTGTCTGAAGCAGTGGTTTGGGATTCAATTGCTGAAACCTGAAATCCATTCATCCGAAAATCCAACCCAACCAAGAACAATATCGTCAAGTGACACACTCCGTCAATTGGTGCAAAGGTTCTCGCTTAATCGCACACTCCACAGTTGCGAGAAGACAGCTTTTACTAAGCAGAAATACATCGTCTACTAGATCGGTCGGAAATGGTTGGCGGATGTAGAGATCGAGTGGAAGTTGTACAAACTAATTGGGCTGTTTTCGATTGGAAAATGGAAATGGAATTGAAAATAAACATATAATTTTATTTTTAGAAACACATTAAAAGTGTAACAATGTACACAAAACAGGGACAGAAGGAAGGAATCCATTCCAACGGATTAAATCATCAACCACAGAATATAGCGTTGATACGGAAGAGCCTATCGAAACGAAACAGATGACCCGAATCAATCATATTTTGTCTCAAGCATGACTTCATGAGCACAAAAAGTGGTCCGGTTTTGGAAGGGTAGAAGTTTAGATGCGGTACTCGTTGTTGCTTGAGCTTGAGTGATTTGTCTATAATAGAATATTGACTTTTAAATAACTTTCCGCAACTGCATTCGATGATATGAAGCGTCGATACGATATTGAAAGCGGCCAATAAATTTTACCGAATAGAATATAAGGAGATATAGGGTTGACCAGAAGTTAGATTAAGGTTTAAGTATATTTCCTACAATTTTCCTTAATTAACATAAAAGTTTCATAACATAAGAGAATTAATTGTAAGCTCCCAATTTAGCTTGTGTTTTTTCGTCGTAATTGAACTGTGTTTCAGCATTGCATACTTTTAGGCGCTTAACTAGCAAAATGCTTTACGTGTAATGATTAAATGAAAATATTGTAACTTTCACTACTTAAAGTCACGAATGGAATGTAATAGAAACAGTAAACAGTTTCCTTAAAAAAAACTCTTAACATTTGTTTACCTTAAGAGAATGCCATTCTTTTCTGCAGAAAGAAAATTCGCCAAATCACTTCCGTTGAACTCGTTGTGTTTATGTAGTTAGCAAACGCCATAAAAAATCAGCGCCAAAGACACGGCACAGCCTCCGAGGCATACAGAGAGAGACAGAGAGCCAATAATCATAACGCCAAACAAAATACTTGTTAAGCAACCGAAAACAAAACGAGATGTGCCGCGAAATGGGAAAGAATCTGGCATCTAGCGAAGAGAAGAAGAAAAAAGCAGCGTCTTCATTTGCTGTCTGAAATTTCACTCGCAGAAAACAAGACACAAGCCAATAACACAATAACCTCCAAACATCCATCCATATCTATCAGGGTTTGTTGGTTGATGGTGACGAACGAGAAAATGGTAAATCATTGCTGCCATCAATTGCGGCAGAACACCCATCTGCATCACACCACCGAAAAAGCTAAAAGTTGTTTCATCGTGCCGTCGCCGTGCGTCATCTGTGTGTCGTCCGGAGAAGCAGCAGCAATCGGGAAAATTACACCACCCACGAACAGCCATAGCAAAACCAAAAGCCGCCAGGGTAAAGCCTTTTTCTTGACTTTGTTTTTAGCAATTCTCGTCCAAGGGAAGCCCATCAAATGCGATAATAATGGGGAAGGCTAAGTAGAAAGCAATTTCACGCCGTCTTTTTGTAGTTGTTTTATTTTGTTTGGTTTTCCTTTTTCTGTAAAATGAATAATTTAAAAAGAAAGATTGTTATACATTTAGAATTCAAATCCGCCATTAGCACGGGTATCGATGGTCTACTAATAGATAACCGCTTTTGGTTCAAAGTTACGCTTGAGCAATTTTGCGTTGATTTTTTTTATAGATGAAAAAAGCACTCGAAAAGGGGATTATGATTTCACAAGATAGTATCACAAGAAATACTGATAGGCCAACATCAAACCCATCATCAGATATCAGACATTCAGTACAGAAGTTTGTTCTTTTACTCTTTCTTTTACAAACATAAAGCAAAATTAATACAACTTGTTTAAGCTTCGCAACTTTTAGTTAACACTCCCAACCAAACTTCGCCTCCTGGCAGTTAATCATGTTAATTAATACGTTTTCTATTGTCATATCATCTGACAACGTTGTTCTTAATATCAGCTGATGCTGTTGTGCCTAAAGAATTGTACAATTCTTGTCGTTAAATCATCTGAAAGCCCCTGTAATTGTGAAGCTTTTCTAAGCAACAACAAACAAAAAAGGACTCCATCTCCAATGGCGACCGCTCTGCTGTTACTGCTGCTACTCCCAGAGTAGGCCTAAGTACCGGTTAATCGCGTAGACTTGTAGACTACACGTAAAAGGGAAGTGCTTTTCATCTTAGCCTCAAGAGGCCACGATACGATCGACGTCTCGCCAATCGGATTCCGCCTCAAGAGCCTTAATGCCCCACACGCAAGTACTTCGAGTGTGTTTGAGTCTGCAGCAGCAGGAGCAACCTTGTCATTAAGCGCCCAGCATCACATTTAACGCTTTCTTTTGCTCGCCTGTTCGCACTCTCTCTCCCTCTCACTCATTTTCACATCTATTTTTCCGCCTCATTTTCATGGTCGATTTTGTTTTCACAAGGCAACATTGTTCGCCTTTCCGCAATGTGGCTACTACTATGTCGATATTTTCTTGCGCTTCGGGGGTTTGTTTTGCCAACAGTGAGCAGACAAATTACCATATAACTGCGCCTCGCATTTAAACACGTTTGAACTGCCGGTCAAAGTTGAGGGTGAACGAATGGGGAGGGGAGGTGCGGTGTGAAAACCCGTAGTAGCAGAAAGGAGGCACTATTTTTAGGTGCGCGCTCGTAACCCGTTTTCCGCCAGCTACGGGCTTCTCGTCGGTTCGGTGATTAAAACGATCCCGCGTACCCTTGGGGGCTGCTTACACAGTTTGTGTATCGATTTTGCCCACCTTTGCTGGGCGCGTTCAATCGACCGTTTGGTGGTTGGATGCCGCGGCTGCCATTGGCACATTGTATTGTATGGGTGAGATTTTCCCATCTCGACATCCTATCCCAAGAATATGGTGGGTCGCGCGAAGAACACAAATGAAGGGATGGTGCTGCAGCTTCTGTTGTTGACTTTGTGGTCATCAACATCCAAAACAGAAGCGAACAAAAACAGGAAGCCAACATGGGCCCCGATGATATCGAAACGTTTGAAATCGAAATGTGTGAATTAGACAACATTCGGAAGATATTTCGAGAACGAATCGATAAGCTTGCGATGCAAAAACCGAACCGAATTTGTCTATCCCACACGAAGGTCGCTGTCATGAATTTAACCATTTATTTAGTATGCGTTTACACGTTTGGTTTGAAGGCTGTATAGCTGTTACCTCTTCATGAAAACATTTGGAAGTCAGACTTTACAGAAGCTTTCGGTTTAAGAATGTTCTAGAAAATAACTAAAATGTATATTGGGACACTGATTCAACAGAGTGTTTAAACAAATGACTAATAAGCAGATATCAGCAGTTTCAAGACTCAATTTTCGGAAACTAAAAAACGACTTTAAAAAAGGTGATAAACACCATATTAAACAGGAAGAAATGTCTATTAATTCCTATAAACTGAGAAAGCATTACTATAATCTTAATTGCACCAAAGCATGTCAACACACAGCGAGCGTGAATTATGGTAAATTATGTTGATTTAAACCACGGAATAAATCCAATAAAACATCTCATTACAAAGAGTAATTTATAGCTGACAGAACAGCCCGATTCTTCGTACTGGAACCATTTGCACCCACGGAACGGAATAGAGACGCGTGTGTACACCACACGAAAAAAAAAGGTCCTACTAGCATACATAATGAATCTGGCCCAGAGCTTTTCGCTTTTCGCTCAACAAACGTATTGCTAAAATTAATGTCACCTTGGAATATGGTCTACCGATGTTGCTAATGTTGGTTTGGGGAAAAGAAATAAAGTTTCACAAGTTGCCCGAAAAACCGACGCACCATTTCTATCCTTCGTCATAAATCAATTGATCTTGCGGGACGCCATCCTACGTAAACTTTCCACGTGCAACCCAGCGTGTGGTTCTGGTAAGTCAAGATGCGAGCAAAGCAACTTTCACAACAAGGAAACAGCAGCAATAAAACTGTTGTAAGAAGTGGGAAGAATGTGTATTTTTTTTTTTGGGTTTATTTGAGAGAAATCCTTATTCTTCCTTGAAGGATAGCCATGAGGTCATAACCTAACATCTGTACGCTTCCTGTTGGACTACATGTTTCGGTGGTGATGGTAATCAACTATATTGCTTCTGTTTGGAATGGTACGAAGCAGCGAGAAGACTACCAAGAAAGTTTTTGTCCAATTTTCATTAGCAAATGAATAGTGTTATTAGGGCTGTGTATCCTAAAAGTTACTAATTAAAGATTAAGGATGGCTAAAAACAGACACTCCTTGAGCATCTTATTCCTTCTCTCTTCCAATCGATCAACAGCACACTGCTGCTGCCGTTTAGTTTATCGCATATGTTCATCGTCAGTGCGTCATAACACTTCAGAGTTCCCGTAGCACAGCAACCTGTCTGTCCTCATGAGACGGGCGGAAGATAGCTATCTTGAATCCTTTGCTGTCTGTCACTTGATAATACATATATTTTCGTATCATCTTAGCACGGGGGATACGAGCCACAAAAATACTTCCTACAGAAATACACTCCTGACCGGAAACCTGGGTGGCTTCATCGGCTTATACCGGAAGGGGCAGACACCCGCCTTCCTGCTAAAAAAGCTGGTAAATTTGTATCCATTCATCTTGCTACATTCGTATCGCACTATAGAGTCTATTTTCTCATACAAACGGAAAAGTGCCAAGACAAGTAGGCTGAAACAAACGGAATATAAATTTGTATTACGACAACGTTCTTGAGTTTTTTCTTGAGTTAACAAGTTTCGTTAAGTTTTTTCTTTCGTTAGCTGCTGTCAACCATACACCAGATCTAGTAGTCCAGAAGGCAAGAAGTGTAAACAACGGAAGCGGTTTCAAATCAACGCGGATAGAGGGCCTCGCCATTGAAGGGGCCCCGAAAATGGAAGGCCTTAGCAGACCCCCCACCCCACCCCGGTCACGCACTTTAAAAGAAGCATTTTGTAAGGGGCCTCCTAATTACCAATGACCCGGTGTTTGCAGGGGCCTCGGGTACCGGGTCCCCTTTTCTAGGAGACCATGTTTCTACACAAGGGACCCCTTTGCTACACAAAAATTTAAGCGGTGTCAGCACTACATCCCTCTCCCTCACATCCGAGCCGGTGAGAGAAAAAAATCGAGAATTGTTGGGGCTCCATCTTCCGCGAAGGGCCCCAAGAGGGCTTGATCCGCCACTAGTGCCAGTTACAAAAGGTGCAACAGCACAGTAAAAAAGATTCTCGCTGGCAACAAGCACCCTCAAATATTTATGTAAATATGGCGGTACCATATGACATGACCATAGAAAGACATTATTTTTTTTATATTCCTTCTGAACTAAAAAACTTATATTTTTGTTGGAACTTCATATCTAAATCACTAAACAACAAATAACATTGGCGCCTTTCCGTCGCAAAAAGCTGACGGAAAACAGTTTGACAAATATGGGTCTCCGTTTGTGTTACAGAATAGGTGTTCTTGGCAGTGTGTTGGAAAGCTTGCTTTTCGTTAAGTTATATTTCTCCAACAGACAACACAAAACGACTGTCATAATACCAATCATCCATTTTTGACAACTTGTCTTTACAATTTGAGTGTGATAATCAGGCCTTATATCTGCCCCATCTGCTGCACAAGTCCATCAGCGTAAGGTACACCTGGGAAAATGAAACTTTCTTCTTTTTTTTTTTGCCCACCAAGACGACTTTTACTTGGTGACGTGTGCATGCGTCAAAAAGTTGAGTATACTCTCTCGTCTGGGAAATTCCATAGTGTATCGTTTTACGTGCACCCACCGTGCAGTTGGCGGGCAAATTTATTTCCCAAAACTTCACGGGAACCCTCTTCCGGAACGGTTGAGTTGCCGGATGTTCGTGCCCGTAAGGCTCGGAGAACCCTAGCACATGATGGTGTGGCCTGCGGTTGCGGCATGTCGATGGAAGTCGCACGCAATGGTCGTGGTGTGCGTGCATATACATCAGCGTCTGCCGTTATCTGTCAGTCAGCAGAAACGCGAATCCTTGATGGGCCTCGACTCTTTGCCTCTTTGAACAAACACACAGCCTCGAAGGTGGAAAATGTTGGAACTAATGATATTTATTCTGAACTACTCCAGTCTACACAGTCACTATGACCTAGCGCAGACCCGAGCAGGAAGAGAGAGAGACAGAGACGTGACATGGTGCTCTGGAAGTTGTTTATTTTGCCTTTTTCTTTTACTGGACACGGCTCACGCTCGGTACTAACTGTCCGTTTGTACCGTGACCAAAGTGGAACCAGAAGGAGAAACCGTCCAGACAATGCAATGCGCATCATGCATATGCATGATGCACATGGTTCTGTGCCCTCCGGGAGTGTGCTTTTTCTTCGGTTTTTTGTGTTCCTTACTTCAACTGCTAGCCAAAGGTGGGCAAAATACTGCGACAAAGCGTACTACCGTGTCTCTGTACGCGGTTAGGTAGCCGTATAGGTGTGGTAGGATA
This sequence comes from Anopheles maculatus, assembly GCA_002091835.1. Classification (NCBI taxonomy): domain Eukaryota; kingdom Metazoa; phylum Arthropoda; class Insecta; order Diptera; family Culicidae; genus Anopheles; species Anopheles maculatus. The sequence goes on from KZ062018.1 coordinate 46,113, forward strand.
CAGCAATACGCTCCTGCCCTGCGTGGCCATTCCTTGGGGTCTGTGCTTTATGTCCCATTTTTTATCATAACTCCTTGCGACTTTTTACCGTAGTCCGTAGCGGTCCTGCTGCTGGGTAGTGCACCATATATCCCACACCACGAAGTGGGATCCAATTTTCCATCCTTGCAAGCTCACACATCACATTCTAGCAACAACCACAGCAATCCACAGGGAGAAGGTGTGTGTGTGTGTGGATTTGGCCGACTCTTCTTGATGGAAGGCACCACACAAGGGAAGCTCAACTCAAACTGTTGTACGCGTAACCTACCCTTTAAGCGACTTCCTTTGGGGAGCGCACACTGGAACCGGGAAATAGATGGACAGCGTATGAAACACAAAAAACCCGGACTCCCTGGTGGTGGAGCTAAAATAAATAAAATTGACAATTCAACGGCTGCACGATACCGCGGGGTGTGGTCGTTCACCGGCGAGAGACAAATTGGAACGGAATGTCCTAAAGCCTTTCGGTCGGCTTTTTTGTTTTGCGTTCGCTCTATTCCCGCACCTGTCCTGTACACATTTTATCAGAACAAAACAGAAAAAAGCGAATTTGTTGCTGTGTCATTTACATTTGGGATTTTTAATCCAGCAGTTATACATTTTTTGTTGTTGTTGCGTTTTAGTGTACGTGCCATCATCATCCTCACTGACACTGCAGGTGAAGCCGATCCCGTCCATCACGCACCACTAATTGCGCTAGATGGTATGTGCGACATGGGAAGCGAGAGCGATTTTTCCGTTGCGTCAGGCATTATGCGTTTATGATTTTTCCTTTGTGTAACAGGTGTAACGATTCATGTTAAATTGGGTTTAATTCCTCGTGGACATGATGTTCATTTTTTTTGTTGTTGCAGCTAACGATCACACTGCTCTCCGAGTGTAGTAACATTAAGCCTTTGTTCGTTGTGCAACCTATTAACCTCGGATAAAGGAGACGTGAATAAATTAGCAAAAAGCTACCTTACTTGCATCACACGTAAAGAAAGATCATGTAGTGATTAAAAATTTAATTACAACTTTCAGTTTTTACAACCATTTTGCAGCTGAAACCTTTGTTGTGTTTATGAAATGTGTTTAAAAATTATAATTGATTTACCATGCAATTTGTTTCGGTTGCGTTTCCAATTTTGAAGCGCCTGAAAGTATGCAATCTCGATGCACAGTATCACTTTCACAGTGTTTTATTATCTGAAGATCGTTGTTTTAAGTGTCAGTTCTAGGATAGTAAACGTTCTCGGAAGACCACAAGCTCTTATCGGGAAACATTTGATCAAAAGAAAATTATTGCATACTTCCAGGGGCAAGGATGGCATAGATTTTAACTCTACAGCCGTAGACTGGAAAATCTGCTCTTTGAAGAATGCTTATTTGCTGATTAGTTTATTTGTGTTTATCTGTCTTACAGGCAACAACGACACTATTTTAATTTCTCGTATATAAACATTTTGCATACTTCTAGGCGCTGATACAAGCGAGCACATAGGTATACTTCTACGCTGTTCTTCGGGTGTAATATTTTTTGCTATACACTTTCTACATTAATTCTGCTGTATACTTGGTGCTCCAATCGCATTCGCTTGAAGGTTGACTAACTGCTTTAACTATTGTACTATAATTATTTCTAAAATATCATTTAAAAAACCTAACAAGTATTTCGATAAACTATTCAACCAGTTTACTAATTTTATATCAATCGAAATCAAAGAAGCGAAACAGTACATCTAAACCATTTCCAGGTGAGGCTGAAGCATACCATTTCGTAAGGGATTAAATAATAAATTCATCTCAAAACACGTGTGCTCTCTATTATGCATATGAATTCGATTTCATACCCTTGTCAAGCGAATATATGTATCTCGCCAAGAACGCTAGTAGCGCCGCAGTATAAATCAGAATACATTTGAATAATTTCTGACGTTGGTATTTCGACATAAATTCGAACCATTGCGAACAATGCTACATTACGTTGGTCCTCACCCACAGGGGGATTGGAAAATTGCAACCCTTGCCAAGGGGATGATCAGAGAGGATCTTCATGTTTACCTCGGTACACGCATCTACAGGCTGATGCAAAATGCATATGTCCACATGGATTAATAACCCAGCCAGATGAAACGATTGGTAAAAGATGCGTTGTGCCCGGCAGGACGAATCAATATTTTATTCGGTGCAATATTTGTCTGTGGTGTCATAAGCTGTTTAACGAATGGTTTGCACCAGATGTCAGGTGGCCATAATTTTGGGGATGGGCGGAAGTGGTAATCAATACACATTTGGTAGAGATATGGCCGTAATTCTGATTTCACAACTACCTACCTACCAGCGTCATTCGCTTCAAACGGTTCAAACATAATGTGAGCCTTATACTCTTCTTCACTGCTCTGCTCCAAACTATGATGGCCACTGCATTGTTTGCGCTTGCGGCCATAATTGAGTACACGGCACACGGCAAGCAGCACAGTACGTCGTCCGGTGTCAAAAAACGCCATTACCCAGCAGGCACCGTGTAACAGGTGGAAGGGATGGTAACAACGAAACAAAAAAACAACAACATCATGGAAATAAATTTAGCTCCAGCCGTACCCGGTCTGAAGTGACATCCTGTAATAAGCTTGCGAATGGACACCCCGAATGGTGTACCGAACCTCAGCCCTGCCGCCGGTGTGGACAATAAAAAAAAAGGACAAAGTTTGGTGGACTCGGGGCAGCAACACCGTTTTTGCTCCATCGCCGTCATAAGTTCGTGGCGCTGCTTCGAAAAAAGCAGAGCAATTGGATTATCATCGCCATTTCGGCTCCGCCTGGATGGTTTTGAAAGTGTCATTCCCGTAAAAAAAAGCGGGCGGGTAGGTGGGAGAAGTTCGTTTATCGATTGGAAAATTGAACAGACAACAGCTACCAAATAGAGGGGCATGTATTGTGAAGCCTATGTGTGTTGCACATCATAAACGACGTTCCAAATAGTGGCCCGACAGTGGACATAGTGGTTATCACACGAAATCTCCTCCCGCATGTCCTAATTTCGGGGGCAGATAACGATTACCTGAAACTGTTTGTCACCTCTACCTCTCTAGCCCGTGCGTTGTAATCAACTGTAATGCAGCAGAGACAATTACATCAGACGAGGTTTAATTCTCTTTGCTCTTCAATTATCGCAACATGCAACGATCAATTTGTACAGGACGTTTGATCGTCTATTAGGTAGCTTTTAGGTCAAGTGACTTACTTGAATTATTTCTCTCATTTAGTTGAATAAAGTAAGTTCTAGCTGATTAAAGTAAGTTAAAAGCCAAGCATGCCTATAGGCCTGATTATCACACTCAAATTGTAAAGACAAGTTGTCAAAAATGGATGATTGGTATTATGACAGTCGTTTTGTGTTGTCTGTTGGAGAAATATAACTTAACGAAAAGCAAGCTTTCCAACACACTGCCAAGAACACCTATTCTGTAACACAAACGGAGACCCATATTTATCAAACTGTTTTCCGTCAGTTTTTTGCGACGGAAAGGCGCCAATGTTATTCGTTGTTTAGTGTTTTAGATATGAAGTTCCAACAAAAATACAAGTTTTTTAGTTCAGAAGGAATATAAAAAAATAATTAAGTGTCTTTCTATGGTCATGTCATATGGTACCGCCATATATACATAAATATTTGAGGGTGCTTGTTGCCAGCGAGAATCTTTTTTACTGTGCTGTTGCACCTTTTGTAACTGGCACTAGTGGCGGATCAAGCCCTCTTGGGGCCCTTCGCGGAAGTTGGAGCCCTAACAATTCTCGAATTTTGTCTCTCACTGGCTCGACTGTGGGGGAGGGGGATGTAGTGCTGATACCGCCTTAATTTTTGTGTAGAAACGGGGCGCCCTAGAAAAGAGTACCCGGTACCCGAGGCCCCTGCAAACACCAGGTCATTGGTAATCAATGGTTGGTAATTGGTAATTGCAAACTGCTTCTTTCAATGTGCGTGACCGGGGTGGGGTGGAAGGTCTGCTAAGGCCTTCCTTTTTCGGGGCCCCTTCAACGGTGAGGCCCTCTATCCGCGTTGATTTGAAACCGTTTCCGTTGTTTACACTTCTTGCCGCTTGGACTACTAGATTTGGTGTATGGTTGACAGCAGCTAACGAAAGAAAAAACTTAACGAAACTTGTTGACTCAAGAAAAAACTCAAGAACGTTGTCGTAATACAAATTTATATTCCGTTTGTTTCAGCCTACTTGTCTTGGCACTTTTCCGTTTGTATGACAAAATAGACTCTTATAACCGAGACAGTTAAACTGTTGTGTATCTCTAATCTCTTGCAAATGTTTTAGGCTAATGTAGCAGGCATTTTTGGCCATGCATAAACAGGTTATTAAATTTATATTAAACCCCGTAAAGCCAGCGTTGGGTCCAAAAGAGAATTAAAATACCCAAGAAAATCCGATTAAAAATACTTCAATAGTCGTCAATTAATTGGGAATGATTTACGAGAACTGAAACCTCAGTACAGAGGTGACCTAACCTTAACTACCGCTCCAATCTACTCCCTCGAGTTCAATGACCATTTTCGAGCATATGTTGCATCACACCAAACTCTTTATCAGCTCACACTTCTATACATCGCTTCGACTTCGACTCCATAAGCTTAAAATACACCATCGTACAGGGCGTGTATTTAAATTGCGTCATGACAAATTCTTTTCACTAACTAGAGCAGTCGGATGTGTGCGTGTTTTTTTTAAACCTGGTGTAGTTTCTTGTGCGCGTTTTCCAAACGAACCACCCAACAACGGAACATGGTTGTACCTTCCTACCGGAGGTGTCTGGATGTAAAAACAGAACATACATGTCTTGACGTTAGGCAAACCGAAAACAAATGCCACCTTTCTTGCTGCACACGCTGCGTAAGAACTGTTCCATACTTTGAGCGCGAGGGAAATAAATGTCGATTAGGAAGGAGAGAAACACGTACGAACAGTCTCGAGACGTTGTGTTAAGAAACCGGCGAGACGTACGGCCCGATACTGCTATGCGACATAACCGACGATCGGAATGAAAAACACATCATCTTCCAGCGCATACAGCATCATCGGGGGGCTGTATACTGTCTGCTGTCGGTAGAAATGAAATGTGTCGATACCTCTGTGAATGATGGGCGTTGAAACAGGTTATCCGCAGCCTGCACCCAGCGCACTAGCACACGATACGAATGCTCTGTATCTGCATCGAATGCAGCGGATCTTGTGCTTTGAAGCTGCACCATTCGAGCTGTTTTTCTTCTAACGAGGTCAGAATCTTCCGTACTGCAAAGAGAGAGATGAAGTCGTTTGGCAAGACATTTTCAATATACGAGACTTTTATTACCCTCCATTCGTGGCGGACGATTGCGAAGAGGGATTTGCGGAAAGCGTTCAAAATGTTATGACAATTTCCCACATCAATATCAACGATCGAGGAAGCCTACGCAGCACTGTACACTAGCTCCTAAGTGATAAACATACTTATGAACTTGTATATAACAATTGGGTGTTTGAAAAATTTTTATCGAAAATTTGTAAAAATATTTCAATATTTTATCTAATTGTGGTGGAGCGAAAAGAGAACATACGAATATCTTCTTTCTTGGCCTAACGACCTCTTGGTCATGCCTGCCATTTCTGGCTTACTAGACTTATTGTTACCGCATAGTTGGATAGTCAATCCTCACTATGGGGGAACGGCCCAGATGAGACTTGAACCCCGGTCCTGCCGTGTGAAAACCGGCGCCGCTGTCGCAGTACCACCGGGCCGCCCTACGAATATACGAGGTGTTATAGCGTGAAGTCACATTAAGTAGTATTCCAAATTAAATCACAATGACTCAGACAAAATTATATTCTCTTTTAGCTAAGCATATTGAGCTCCCAATAATGAAAGAATTTAAAGATTATTACGCATAACATACAAGCAAGTTCTAAGGCTGACATACAACAAGTTAACAATACATTTAAATTATTTGACAGATATCCGTAATAAGATAACACCGTCACACCTTGCACCCACACCTTGCAACACACAGCTAAAAATTGATTGTAAAAAATGAAAATTTAGGTCAACTTTATTTTATTACCCTTGATGATCGTATATCATCGGATACCTGGCCGAAAAGTTCATTCGATTTATGATACTCTTCACTTAGTTCTCGCCTCGCGTGAACTCCACCTCCACATGCACAGTCCAGGCTCACAACGGCTACAACGAAACGAAAACCACCCGAAAAAATATTCCTCACCTAATTCTAGCTAACTACATCGAGTGAGTCGAGAGTGTATGTAATAGCAATTAGCACTTCCGGCTTCGTCTGCGTTGAGTGCATTGTTGTGGATAGCGGATAGGGGCGTTTTTTTCCCTCCCAGCCCACAACAATGCCTTCCCAACGGTGGTTGGCCTTATTCTTTTTTGGCACCGAACGAACCGAAAGTTGCACCACTACCGTCGAATGCCCGGAATCGAACACTTTGCGATGTCTATCCGGACCCCGTCCGACGGCAGTAGTAGTGTGCGCTTGGTGGTGGTTTTTCGCGAATTTCGTAGCGGCAATTTGCCGGTGTAAGCCGATTCTGGCATTTTGGCGTTGCGCCGCTGGCTCCATCAAAAGTTTTGCACCTATTTAAGAGGATTTATTAGGAGTGTGCCAGTCGGGAGCGATAATTCGATTTTGAGTTGAAAGATTATTCACGGCTCATCATGGTGGATGGGTTGTAAAAGCTGGACCAATTTTTGTCCAGTAGAGTAATTGCATAAGGCCATCAGAATGAGCCCATCCTTTTGGAGTGATTGTCTGCTGCTCAGACATGGACATGGAGGGACCTTCGTTGTTATCCAGGATCTTCTTCAACATATTGACGGATGCTTTGACCTCCTTTTCGATGTTCTAGCTTCACTTCCCATTGGGAAAAGTTATAGCCAGTGTTTGGGAAGTACACCTCAAAATATCCAATATCTTCGCTCAGAGTTGATAGTATAAATGAAAGCACGTTCATAGCGTTTTGCAACTCCTCAAAGCGAAAACTCTAACTTAAAAAAAATTTCTCTGATCTGATTGATGGATTCTGCACGTACAATCAAATTCTGATTGAACGCAAAATCAAATCTAATGCCACATCAAATATGCTAACCCATCCGAACGTCACCACTGTGACCACCACCAAGTTCTACTGTCAGTCCCTTTGATGTTTCTCGATGGTTTAAATTAGCAAATCGAGCACCCGAGCGGAACCAACCATCATTGCCGTGTTGCATAACATTATTAATTCCTTCGATCGTAAATCCGGCTTTCCGGAAATGAACGGTCCCTCCACTATCTGCTCGTTCATCCTGCTTCACAAGCTGCAGTGGAGCCTACATGCAAACCCTTATAAATATTAATACCTTTACGATGGTCAGAGCCGAGCAAGTGCATATACGCTCCACGCGTACACGTGGAGTTTGTATCGATCGTGGACACCGAGTATGGATGACAAATTGAATTGTAGTTGAAGGGAAAAGGTTGTTTGAAAGGGTAAAAACATCGCGTGCAATTAAACCAGTTTCGTGATGGAAACCCAACCCCCGCGGGGGGTCCCGGATAGCGCTACTTCAAAGGTGCTAATTTTCCAATAGAAAACAAACGGTCGCTTGTTACAAAATCAATGGGTATAAATTAACAAATCTACCCAACTGTCAGCAGCTTCCAAGGCACAAGTAGTAGCGAGTAAGACATTTTATTTGTCGCTTCCAACAATTACCACCCATCCCGTGGTTGGTAGATGCATAACCTTAGTGGCAGCACCACCACCACCACCACCGAGCCCGGACCCATTGCTAATTGGTTTAGTGAAGAATCAACTGTACAGGTTCCAATTATCAGCCTCACCATAGCGTCACTTTAGCGTGTCTCTCTTGGCTGATGCGATACGATTTGCTTTAATTAGGCAATGTGTGTCCTCTTAGCTTCACGCAGCCGAAGAACACGATGAGATGGTATCGTAAAAGACCACTTAAAAAAATCTCTTGAGTAATAGCGCAGTGCAACGTAGGTAGGTAATTCCTAAAATGTCCTGCCTGTTCGGAGCCCGAGTGCCGATAGGGAATACATCCCCTTTAATCGCTTTATCGCACTCTGCTTGTCGTCTACGTGCTTCCGTAGGGTATACACCATTTTCCCATCCCATTAAAGTCCTTTTCCATTCTGCTTTGTTTTCTCTCCCTCGCTGTGTATGTGTCCCCCCGTCTAATGATCTATGGAATGTACCATCAAGTACATGTACGTCCCACGTTCCAATCCTCGTTTGGCGGGAGCCTACAAAGCATAAAAATTAAGTTATGATGTCTTCGTGATTCAGTGCGATCCAGCGGCATACTTGAGGCCCGCCCTGTAGTGGGCAGTGATTAATAAATCGTTTCCTCATTTGCTGCTAGCTTAGTACGGGATGATGAATACCACGGCGACAATGATGGGAATAAAAATGGCAAGATGTAGTTACAACCTCGAACGATAGCAAAATCAGCGTAAAGTAATTGATTCACCGTCTGCGTCCCGAAGATCAAACAACCGATCTTGAGGATCAGAGAGAGAGTAGTCTCACACTTCATGGAGACATGGATTCTGTCCAGGAAATGAGAAAAAGCTCTTAACCGCGTTTGAGAGGAACAAAAGCTTGGTAGGTCAAAACTGGGATCGGCAGCAGTTTGAAGAATTTAGAAGAACCTAATCGAATGGAACTAAACAAAGGGACCTTACCAAAGAGACTTCATCCAAGGAGCCTCGTCAAAGGAGCATTGCCCGGGGGCCTTATCCAAGCGACAGATATATCAAGAGCATACAAATAGAGTACAACAAACATATGGCAGAATGTTTTAACAGATTGTTTTCCCCAATAGTTGCTAATTGGTTTAGTGAAGAATCAACTGTACAGGTTCCAATTATCAGCCTCACCATAGCGTCACTTTAGCGTGTCTCTCTTGGCTGATGCGATACGATTTGCTTTAATTAGGCAATGTGTGTCCTCTTAGCTTCACGCAGCCGAAGAACACGATGAGATGGTATCGTAAAAGACCACTTAAAAAAATCTCTTGAGTAATAGCGCAGTGCAACGTAGGTAGGTAATTCCTAAAATGTCCTGCCTGTTCGGAGCCCGAGTGCCGATAGGGAATACATCCCCTTTAATCGCTTTATCGCACTCTGCTTGTCGTCTACGTGCTTCCGTAGGGTATACACCATTTTCCCATCCCATTAAAGTCCTTTTCCATTCTGCTTTGTTTTCTCTCCCTCGCTGTGTATGTGTCCCCCCGTCTAATGATCTATGGAATGTACCATCAAGTACATGTACGTCCCACGTTCCAATCCTCGTTTGGCGGGAGCCTACAAAGCATAAAAATTAAGTTATGATGTCTTCGTGATTCAGTGCGATCCAGCGGCATACTTGAGGCCCGCCCTGTAGTGGGCAGTGATTAATAAATCGTTTCCTCATTTGCTGCTAGGTTAGTACGGGATGATGAATACCACGGCGACAATGATGGGAATAAAAATGGCAAGATGTAGTTACAACCTCGAACGATAGCAAAATCAGCGTAAAGTAATTGATTCACCGTCTGCGTCCCGAAGATCAAACAACCGATCTTGAGGATCAGAGAGAGAGTAGTCTCACACTTCATGGAGACATGGATTCTGTCCAGGAAATGAGAAAAAGCTCTTAACCGCGTTTGAAAGGAACGAAAGCTTGGTAGGTCAAAACTGGGATAAAGCAAGGCCAGTTGATCGTCCAGATAGTTCGGGAGCAGTTTGAAGAATTTAGAAGAACCTAATCGAATGGAACTAAACAAAGGGACCTTACCAAAGAGACTTCATCCAAGGAGCCTCGTCAAAGGAGCATTGCCCGGGGGCCGTATCCAAGCGACAGATATATCAAGAGCATACAAATAGAGTACAACAAACATATGGCAGAATGTTTTAACAGATTGTTTTCCCCAATAGTCCAATAAATTTTATTGAAATACTCTACTGGCCAATATTAACTATCAGACTTAATCGTTAGTTTTATACTGTTATGTCCATAAAGCTCCAATATCACCATTTAGTTTAGAATATGCAGCTGAAGGAACACAATTTTACCGAGCCTCAGAAAATTGATTCATCTTCTTCCGCTTTAGTACCTAAAACCCCCATACACTCTTCATCGTCTAGTGGGGACGACGGTCAATTCCCCAAACGAGGGAGATAACTGAGCGAGTGTGTGTGTGTTTGTGTGTGCACAGCGAAAGACCCGGCACGGTGTGGTTGACCAGGGAAATTCCAGGAAAAACGTGCTGCCTCGTTAATCTTCACTTCTTCGAATGGTACCCACGTCTGATCGATATGTTTCCGCTGCCAGTTCCGGTTCCGTTTATTCTTCTTGTTGGTTTGCTCCGAGAGCCACCGCCAAGCACGTTGAATGCATAAATTGTGTGCTTTTTATTGAGGCTAAAAGAATGTGATTCTGTGGTTTAATGCACCAAGATTTTGAAACTCAACCACGGCCAACAATGTCTTCCCCTTTGGGGCTGTTCTTTGATGTTTTCCTACGCACGCCCTCCCCCCACATGGAAAGATAATAAAAGTTAAAAGTTAATCCATCTACCAAATAATGTGCGTCATGTTAATAAACGCAAAAACGTGAAAACGTGACGGGGCACTTTTCGGAAACAACCAGTTCCAGCAACCGGTTGACCCAAAAAGCCGAAACTAATCGAATATCTTCTTCAAGGTTTTTTTTCTTCGTTTATTTTTAAACCCTTTACAGATGATGATGGGTGAAGATGGCCGGCGAAGCTGCTGACCTTCGACGACCCCGTGTTGTTCGCCATGCGTTATCGAAGTGGGGGTTTTTTGTTTGGTCTCCAATCTGCGTTTCATACGGGGCTACCAACACTAAACAGCAGCTTAACCAAGGGCAAGAGCGATAACCAGCGAACCCCATGCTGTTGACGCAACACGCACGCACGCACCGAGCCATGAGAATATTCGGTTGAACGATTGAGGAGGGTTAGGATGTTTACTCACGTTGAAGCGGTTCTGGTGCGGCGCGTTATAATCGGTGACGGCAGCTGCAGATGCGACGGGCTGGAGGGAATGCTAGACACCGGCGGCGGTGGTGCCGGTGTCTTCGTCGGTGTGATCAAGCCGGTTGCCGGTTTGTCGTCGGCCGTAATCTGAATATTGCTGGACATGGTGGCCGGATGGTTGGATGGATGCGTTCCTGATGTTCTGTAGTAGGCTGCTTCCCTTAAAATTGTGTGCTTTGTCTGGCGTCAACTGTTGCAGCCTCCTTTACGGCCTCGGAGATGTATGAGAATTTTTGTTGCACTCTTCACACACACACAGGCACAATCAATGCACAACACAGTGGTGCTTCACCGCGATAGGAAGCTTTCGAGATACAACTTTCCACCACAAAATGAAGCGCGTACAGAACAAAAGGAGAAACTATTTTTGCACTGAAAATGTGGGTTGCTTTTATGCGGTATACGCTTCCCGAAAACAGGCAAGATGGTGACCACCTGATTATCACACGGCTACAGCACGAATATATGTATTGCCACACACTTTGATACGCGAGGAAACGGCTTCAACATACAACACTACGCACCAGTCAGACTCGTGTACTAATACGCACGTACCAAGCTCAACAACTTTCCGAACGCAACTGAAACAACGCTATGCTTTCGCGTGCTCGTGATCACGGCGCGATGCTATGCTGAGAATTGCTTCGTGCGTGCGTCGATGCACGCGCGTACACGTTTGGTGTATAGAAACATAACCAACAGAAGGTATCTAAAAAGTAATACCAATAATTTCAAATGAAATATTCACTAGGAATGCGACAAACTAAGAACATTTGTAATTAAATAAAACACTTTAAGTTGAGGTATTTTTTAAAATAAAGCTCATTTTTTACCAAACGTTTTCGCATTGTTCCGAACTGTCAATTCGAGCTGTCAAGCTTCTACTGTGTATTTGTTTTGGCAGTTGGATGGAATAAAAAACCGCTTGTAAATTATCGTAAAATAGGTGAAAATTTCCCTTTTTCTTGTAACAAGGTATCGATTTGAGAAATTAAACGTTTATTCTGTTTTAGTAGTAAAATAGAGTAAGTTTAAATGAAATTCATTCTTGCCTCGTTCAAATGCTCTCGTTTTCGCTGTTCTCATGCGATAGCGTGGATGACTATTTTTAATGAAAAAATTATCACGAAATATATGAATAAATGATGTTGCCTTTATTTGTAATTGGAAACAAATTGATCCAAATCCACACCTGCTCTGAATACGTTGGATATTGTATGTTAAAGCAACGAATGCTTTCAAAATCTCGAAATAATAGCAAAACCTCCAAGAGCCACCCTGCACGCGCCGAAACGTCACCTAGTCCGTTATTTTGGCTCGCAAAAAGCAGCTGTCATTGCCATTTGTTTACGCTTTTTCATTAGACGGTTTATGTGCGCCTCTTTCGCGTAGTGCGTCCATCTCGATTAAAATTATGCCACAAATGAGTCGCTAACGCCAAAGTTTTGGTTTTACTATTTCCACCCAAAATGGAAGAATCCAACGAAGAGCTGACAGAGGAAACGGACGAAACGTTCAATGAGGATTCGGATGCATCATCACTGTCGCTGTCGGATTTCACAAATCCAGTGTACAATTTGTATGATGCGGCCCGCGATATGGACATCGAACGATCGGTAAATTTGCTTGATAATCCGGTCGTGCATATGGAGGTTGAGCTGGGTAACATACAGCAAGGTATGCTATCGCCGGTAATTTTGCTTAACAACGTGAACAGCCTGCCAGAAGTGCAGGCCACGATCGAGATCCATACGGACGGAGGGAATGACGTTGAGGAGGATACGGAATCTATCCCACTCGGATCGAACCCGGTTGCGGAACTGGATCGACAACCAACGAACAACGTGCCGGAAGTGCAAGCGACTATCGAGATCCGAACGGAGGGTGGTAATGATGATGAAGACACGGAACCGATCCCGTTGGGATCGGCACCAGGCGAAGGTTCGAATGAAGTTGCGATCGGTGGCCGAATAAACGAAGAACAGGACGTGGAAGAAATAGCAATGATGTTGCAAAGACCACCCGATCCGGATGCGGATCAACCTGTGGTACTGTCGGACAGCTCTCCAAACCGATCCGGGGACATGTTTACACCGCGACGAAGTTAGTTACTCAGGAGAGTTCAGACCTTGGAGAATTGGTTTAATTATCATCACTTATTTTCTTTTGTTTTAGAAAAACGAAAAAGAAACGCAACCTCACCAGTACAACTCGTCAGCACACCCGGCCATAAGAAGGAGGAAGACGAAGAAGGGCTGCTTTGTTCGATCTGTCTGGACGAATGGACGCTGACGGGCGAACATCGGGTAGTGTCGTTAAAGTGTGGCCATCTGTTCGGTATGTCGTGTATCAAGCGCTGGATGCAGGATAAACCGGCCGCTAGCCGTAGCTGCGCGACATGCAAAGCTCGTGCCACCATGCGGGACATACGGTTCATCTATGCGCGCTGTGTCAAGGCGGTGGACAATACGCGCGAGGAAGAGCTGTTGCAGGAGCTGAGCCGCGAGAAACTAAAAGTGATCGATCTAAACATTCGACTATCGATGGTAAATGCGGAACTGGCACAGCAAAGGCAAATGGTCGAAATTCTCAAGCTAAAGATCGATTCGAACAGTCGAGCCGTTCCGTTCGGTGACAACAGGCTTGATACGTTGTCCGATCGGCGTGTTAGTTACAAACTGTTTTTGGAGAAAAATATGGAGATAACGCGCGAACCGGGCTGTCGAGCGCTAGCGTACTCGGCCAAGCATCAGCTATTGCTTATATCGCAAAAATCGACTCAACCGCTTTTTCCCGGGTTTTCCATCCGGATGGTGCAGGTTCCCGAATTTACGGCGAGTGCTGGTGCGGCTTCGATGCTGGTATCGTCCCGTTCCGTGCGTGACATTGCGATCGATGCAACGGACGATCTGTTCGCGTGTGCAACGATGGAAAAGATGGTGAAGGTGTTTTCCATCCAGAACCGTACGGTGCAGTGCACAATTACGCCGATCCAGGACGGTACACTGTGGTCCTGTGCATTCGACAAAGAACGGTCGAACTTTCTCTACCTCGGGTCACAGCGTGGCTCGGTGTATGTGTACGATATTCGGCAGCCGGACCGGCTGCTGGAGGAGTTCCGTGTCGGGCATGCACAGCAGGATTATACGGCGGTGGTAAAAATCTGCCCAGTAGAACCGACCTCGACGATCCCGTGTGGTGGGTTTCTCGTGTGCAAGCTGAAATCCGTCTGGTTTTATGAATACACACCCACCCAGCAGGTTGAAAGCCATTTGCTTAACATCACCGGTGCATTTACCGCCATGAGCTACAATCCGGCCAGCGGGCTCATCCTGATCAGCGTACGACCAACGCTGGACAAACCAACCACGCTGGTGCTGGCCTCGCTCGAAAAGATGAACGGTGTGTTCGCGCTCAACACGCAGCACACCTTCGAAGGATCGCGCGTCCAAACGGTCATGTACCGTAGCGCCCAGGTGTACCTGAACAACGCGGACACACTGGTGGCGTCGTACCTGGAGGATGCGAAAATGCTTTCCACCTGGTGTACCAACAGTGGCCGGCGATTGTTGCAGCAGTTACCGATGGGCGAAGGTATACTCGATATCTGTCCAATAGTGACGTCAACACCGAACCGAACGTATTTGGCCGCCCTGAGCGAGAGCCGGTGCCGCATTTACCGCTTAAATGGGGAGTGAGACTGAGACAGCCTGTGTGTGTGTGTACATTTACTGCCATTTGTATTTGAAGGACAATATTTTGTGTTGAATATGAACCATTGATTTTTTATACCTCTCAATAAACAGAACAGATAAGAGACATGTAAAAAAGACGTTAACGAATATGATTACTTATTGTAAAACAAAATTATTGAAAGAAAAACCATGTAGCAGGCCTTGAGCAGCGCACTAACAGCAGGGCTGTCAAACCTTGTTTCAGTGTTAATGAATGCGAGCATGATGAATTTTAATAATGGGTCCGGAACTGTGTTAATAGTGCTTACAAAGTCCTATAACAGGATGGAGATGACGCTGAAGAATTCTAAACTAGATCGATCATTCAATTTTGGATTATATTTGGGGACTCGCCTCTAAAATCAATTGTAAAGCAGAATGAGCTGAGTTATGTTTTGGCGAATTCTGTAAATAATTTAGTGGCTTACAAAAATCAGCATCCGTGCGATGTTTAAAACAACGTTTTATGCAACAAAAACAGTAAATAGTAGATTGTTTAGAGGTCTGGAAAGCAAAGATTTAACAACTACAATTAACAGAGATTTTCGGATACTTACATGCCCCACAAAATGTTCAACCATCTTTTCCAAACAAGGGTGTATATTTTTACTTTCATTTCATTTGTTTTAGTTTGCATCCTCCTAAGACTTTTTTTCGGATACTTACATGCCCCACAAAATGTTCAACCATCTTTTCCAAACAAGGGTGTATATTTTTACTTTCATTTCATTTGTTTTAGTTTGCATCCTCCTAAGACTTTACACATTGCAGCATCGCTTCTTCCTTGCTTCACTTCTTTCCACTATCTTGCTTATTATGTGTTTCGCTTCATTTCTCTCTCATTCTCTCTCTCTGTTTCACATTGTGTTTCATTATTCTACTGCACGCAATCGTCCATTTGTTTTGTATTGTACGCTTATACTACTGGCGCACTTAGTATGCGGATGGGAACTGTATGGAGGATAGTGAACGGAGAAAAAGAGTTTTAAAAGTTAATGTGTATGTGTTCCGAATCAGGACGTTCCCGCTGTTTACCACAAAAAGGAACTCAAGCGATTTTTTGTAGTACGAAGGAGAGAGAAAAAAA
>KZ062018.1:62429-81623 GCA_002091835.1 Anopheles maculatus
AAATGCAGCAGGAATTATATTGTTTGAGTATTGTTTTCATTTGATGTGAACGCAAACAGGCCGTTCGTTTGGTCGTCTCTCGCACGTGTACATAGCCCTCGCTAATAGTTAGTTTCTAGGTTTCTAGTGCAACACTTATACAGAAAAAAAAACATCTGATCCTCGGGAAGAGAAACAATCGAAATGTTTTCCGTTTTTTTTTCATTTGTTTAAATTATCATCATTGCGGGGCATTAAGAATAAGAAATGGACGAAAATGGTACAAAAACAAACTAAAAAGAAAATAATAATGAGCTAAAAGGATAGGTTGGTAGCATAAACATACACGCAAAGCCATAGGACTGGCAGATTGGGGGTTCTGCACACTATCATCCTTTCTTTACAGTGGATAAGGATAGATTACTCATCATCATTAGAAGGGTGGGACATAAAATAGCATTTTATCGTAATATATCGTAATTAAAAACTACCAAATAGAATATAAATTACAACAAATACACGTAGGATGATGTGGACCGTCTGCAGGATGATGTGTCGTTATGTCAGTGTGTTGTTTTCGTGCTTTTCCATAGTTTGTTTTGCTATTTCTTCATTACACCACCATCCTTCTTCCTAGCACTGTTTCTTTGTGGTGTTTTTTTTCTCACCCTTGTCATCTAATCACATCCGGATTCGGATTATCATAACTACTGAACTCCTGTTACGATCAACACACCTTAATGCTTCTCTTTCGGCTTTGTTTAGGTAGTGTACACATTTTGCTTTATATATATTATGCTTTCACTAGCGTCTGTATATTACCATACTACTGATTTAGTATGTGTTTTACCTTTTCCTTTCGTCTTTATATTTGTTTTACGTCTTATTTTCCCCCGTCTGTCTGTCTCATGCACACATTTTGCTACTTTGCACTTCTGCTCGATTATAGAAAGTTACACTATTTGTATGATTTTATGCTTTAAAAAATGAGAAATTCTCGCTTGTTGTTTTGTCCCAAACGCGCAATAGCAATTGTAAAGTTAACTTGCTGTAAAAAGTAGCAGTACAATACAGCCTTCGTTTCTCGACGAGAGTTTTTGTCTGTATAAAAGGGTTAGTTTAGTATTATCAAAAGCCGATTCGAAGCTGTGTGTGTAGCAGCAGTGAGCGGAACAAAAAAAAAGTACGGATTATATGCTAGCTCCTCTACCACAAGCGGTACCATTTTTTATCGGAAAAATAAATTATATATACGCAAAGCTGGTGCTGGACCGCCATGTCAGAGGCATGTCAAACCTCACCACGGAAGCGGAACAATCTTATGTCCAGTAGTTATTGGCCTAGTTGAAATCTAATGAGGATGGAGGAGTTTAAACGAGGTGAAGATGATGAAGACTGGATGGCAGGTTGAGCCACATATAGAATACTGCTGCTGTCCTTTACGTTGAACACTACTACCAGCTACAATTATTATGTATTATCAGGATCCAAGAACAACACTAATGTCGAATGGGGGAAAAAAATGTGTTTGTTTCTCTTATCAAAAGACCCCTTGGCTAATCGCAAAAACCCACCCAACATGGCTCAATAAAAAACGGACTACACCTACCGCGATCGCTGCTAAAAAAGCGCTAGTTAAAACATTGTTCGAAAAAACTTTCCCCTTTTCTCGTTCGTGTTTTGAGCTATCGGATATATCGCGGGTGTTTTGGCAAGTTCCACGGTGTGCCGTTCTCGTACGGGTTGCTGCTGCTGCTTATGTATTAGAGCGTATCTTGTATAACTGTATATAAGTGTATAACTGGTCATGGTCTTAAAGATTGTAGACATCCTCCTAATATCCGTCTCACTTAGCTGCTATAAGAACT
This sequence comes from Anopheles maculatus, assembly GCA_002091835.1. Lineage (NCBI taxonomy): Eukaryota > Metazoa > Arthropoda > Insecta > Diptera > Culicidae > Anopheles > Anopheles maculatus. The sequence goes on from KZ062018.1 coordinate 64,277, forward strand.
GTGTCGTCTCCTCCGTGTGCCTTGTTCCAATCGACGGACCCACCACACATTTGCTTCATTTCGTCCCAATCCATGTTAAAAAGCGGGGATGTTGCATCTTCGTCCACCGCTGTTGTCGTTGAAAATTTTTGGTTAGCTCCCGCGCGCGACCTTTTTTGCTGGCACACACTCGCGCACATACACACCCACCTTAATCTAATCGTGCGTAACGCGGCACCACATCGTTCTTGATCCAGAACAGGCAGTTGTCGGTGTTGTACGTTGGCAGCGCATCCTGCCCAATGTCGAGCAGCTTTTTCCGCAGCTCGTGCTTAATTTCGCCGTGCGACACGTAGTGGTAGAAGAGTTGCTGGATCGCCGACACATATCGCCGCTGTTCCGGCGTTTTTGGTTCGTAACGGCCAAGGATGGCTTGCACATCGGAATCGACATCGGCGATCGCTAGTTCACCGCCCGTTTGTGACACGACGTAAAACTGCGAGCTTTGCAGCTTCTGCGTGATCGTTAGCAGCGGGCAGATGGTGCGAATGTCCGAAACCATCGCGACCAATCCTTGGTAGGTTGCGTTATACCGACGGAGCGCTTCCTCGGTGAGACCAAGTTTGCCGACGATACTTTCGTTGACGTGGCGTGTTACCAGTTCCGCTGTCCAGTCGGTGTATTTCAGCTGTAGCTTTGTGTTGTGAGCTTCGTGCGTCGTCGAACCGATCACGTACCGCACATTGTTGGAGACATCCGCACTCCACACGTCGGCCGGATGTTGCTGCATGATGTTACCGTCTAGGACAAGCCATTCGTGACGTGCCGTAGCGTTTTCGTCCGCTGCCGGTAGATCGGGGAAGGTACGACGCCACACATCCGGGACGGCGTCCAGAATATCCTCGTCTTCCTTCTCCATCAGACAGTTGGTGTCCTCGCAGCGGATCTTGCTCATGTACAGTGCGTTCTCCTTCTCCGAGTCGGCCAACGGTTTGCCGGGGAAGATGGACGCTCCGGATGAAACCCAGGTACGGGCGAACAGTTTCGTTGTCTTGTTGGAGGAAGCAAGTGCTGTTACGATGGTACCGCCGGCACGATGTCCGAACAGCGTAACCGATTTTGGATCACCTCCAAAGTGAGGGATATTCAGCTGAATCCACTTGAGAGCAACGATCAGATCGGTAAGCCCATAGTTACCGGAGGTCGGTGGGTGAGTGCTCTTGGTGAGCTGCTCCAATGCCAAGAAACCGAACACATTCAACCGGAAGTTTGGTCGTACGAAGATAACGTCTCGTGCACGAGCGTAACGTGTGGATGGGCGTAGTTTTCCGGGTGAGTCACCAGTGAAAGATTCGGCACCGACCAGCACAACCACCGGCAGAGGATTGTCGTAGCGTACATGTGGGGTAATAACGTCCAGTGTGAGACAGTCCTCAGCACCATCAACCTTCCCGTCGGCATAGATCTGCCAGCAGACGGGTGTCGAGTTGTGTGCCTTAAGCGTTCCGTTCCAGCAATGCTCGATGCTCTCGATCGGTTGCGCTGCCTTCCAACGGTTCGGACCAACCGGAGGAACAGCGTACGGGATACCACGGAAAGCGAACGAACCATCCTCGAGGATACCCTCCACGCGGCCACAATTCGTTACCGTCTCGATGTACTTGCCATCGCGCACCGGAGCCGTGATGGGTTCGCTTTTGCCGACGAACGTAAAAGCGATGATCAAGGCGACTAGGATCAGGAAGATCACCACACCGGCAATGATGGCGATGTCATCTAAGGATGAGAAAGAAAGAAACGAGCTTATTATAGAAGAATTCCTAGAAATCCTTGCAAGGAATTAAACAACAACTGTACGTACCAACTGAGCACCGGTAGGACTGCACTCGTTGAAGCAAGCTACGCTCCTGTGCATCCTCTTCCGCTTCGGCCGCCTTATCCTTTGCCTCCTTGTCTTCCGGCTTCACCAGCACCTCCCCATCCGTACCATTCGCACCCGGCTTATCGACCGTATCCTTCGTATCTGCGTCCTTCAGCGAATCATCCAACGTTTCCATCGATGCCAACCCTGCCCTATTTTTCGGTGTCTTTCCCAGCTCAATGTCATCGTCCGGATCACCGCTTGCCACCGGTTTGAACCGTTTCGGGATAATGCTAGCCAGCGGGACACGTAGCGCTTCCAGCAATCCTTTCCTCGGTGCCTGAACTTCCGGCTCTTCCTCAACCGGTTTCTTCTCCTCGGTAGCATCGCCACCCGCCTCCTCCCCAACACTCGGTTTATCCGTTGCCTCTGCCGTCACCTCATCCTTCTCCTCCTCTTCTGCACCACCCTTATCTGCTGCTTCACCGGCAGTCTCCGCCGTTGCCGGCTTCTTAGCGAACGGATTGCGCAGCTTCAGATTAGCAAAGAATCCTCCCGCCGTTCGCTTCGGTTTGTCTTCCGCTCCCGTCTTACCCTCCTCACCCACCGTCTTGGTGCCCTCCTTACCCTCGCCACCATTTTCCGGTCCATTCTTCTCGAGCAGCTCATTGTCCGCACCGTCCGCTTCCTTCGGTTTGTCCTTGTTCTTGTTGAAAAAGCCGGGCAATTTAAACGCCCCGGCGGGTACCTTCTTCGGCTTTACCTCGCGTTCCTCCGCCTGCACCTTGTTCGGTTTGTCCGTTTTGCCCGGTTCCTCGGCCGTATCCTTCTTCCCATCACCATTGACCGCTTCCTCCGGTATGTTGATGATTTCCTCACCGTTGGCTACATTTTCGCTGCTCGCCTTCGTTTGTGGCTTATCGTCGGCGGCCGGTGACGCTGGTGGGCGCTTTTCCTCCTCCTCGTCGGTGGGCGTGTTGCCGAGCAGCTTTTCCGTCTCCTTCGACTCTACCTCCGGTCCGTCCACGTTCGGTGTCGGTGTTTCCGGTTTTTGCGTATCGTTTGTTGTTGCCGCTGCCGGTGCAGTTTCCTTCTCATCGGTTTCGCCCATTTTTCGCTTCGTACGACTCCACTGACGCTTTTTTGCTCCTTGCGCTCTTTTGTTTGTAGTGTTTTAAGCGTTTTAACGCACCTGGAAAAATAAAAAAAAAAAACCGAAAGTAATATCATTAGTATATTAACACTCTTAAACTGGCGGCTCAACAAAGGCAAGTGCCCTCGTAAGTAGGGCGTAGCAAAATCTTATTAATGTCCCGCGTGTCCTCAATTTTCTACACTGCAATCTCGGTCAAAGATTATGTCCTATCAGGGCACACTGGCCGGTGGGGAAGAACGGTTTACGACCTAAATGAAGGTTATAAATTGCTAAAAACTTTACGAATCAGTCATTCAAATCGGTTCCCGGCTGATTGCAAAAAGGTTAAGATCCTTGGGCCATAAAACAGCCGAGCAGCGATAGAGAGCGCTAAACCTTTTTACGCGATTAAACTGGCCTCCAGCAACAGGTGTGTGTGTGTGTGTTCGCCTTGGATTGGGTGCAGCCAACTTTCCTTCCACACTTTTATAGCCTTTTACGGTCAGTTTCTGCGAGCAGAAACAGCTGACCTCGATCGTTTTTAAAGCCACCCTCCCCAGTTAAGCTTTAAGGTGAGCTAGGAAGAAGAAAACTAAAAACTAGTTCCCGCGGCTGTTCTGCCGTTTTTCCACCCTTCCCCCAAGCAGTCGCAATTTAAATTCTGCCCTCACGTGAGCGTGCTCCAGATGGTACTCAACTTCCAGCTCCCAATACCGACGATTCTGGCTGATGAAGTGGTCCAGACTTAAATCGCAAAGTGCACCTATAGGAAGAGGTGGTTGAGTCTGATCGAAAGTAGGTAATGGAAGATCATAATTGTTCAACCTCGCATTACTCGCATTACGTGGCCCCGTTTCGAGGAAGCCGGTTTCCGAGGCACCGATACCGTCTGCCGTGCGCTAATGTCCGGATTCTTTACGCATGTGCAGCTCAGGTGTACCCCCATGTACGGGTATACGCGGTCACTGTTGTTCACCGATTTGCTGAAGCGAGTTTGTGCACCACAACACCTGATCTTCTGCCAGATCATTCGCCAGCAATCGGAAAACGAAACCGGAAAAAAACGGATGAAGTTTTTCTTCAGCACAATCCATCTGATCTCTCAATCTCGTAGCGATTTTCTTCGTTTTCGATCTGTTTTGTCCGGTTTACACACCACTTATATGATGGTGCGAGATTATAAAATATGCTGCTCACGGCCATAGGCCGCTTTTTTTTCGTTTGTTTGTTCGCAGCGATTAGTTTTTGCTGCCGTGGAGAAAGGAACCGCATCCGCAATTCCGGTCATTCGGTTAATATGGCAAGTCAATTACGGGCAAGCTTTATCGCGCGTTTAGCGCCAGACAGTATGGTGGTCTTCTCATACTGAAATGTGTTGTGCAAAATGCGATGAAAAATTAAGTCGTTTTCCACCTCAAAGCTCGGAAGGTCTCTGGTGTCGACTTTCTAAAGCAAGGAAGTGATCTGTTGTGGCGAGAGCAATGGTTAAAAGGGCAATTTGTACCTCACAACACCCAACCATCGAAGGCTTTCAAATCAGTACAGAAATTCCAATTTGTTACAACAAATCAAGGGCTCGATTCGTGTGTTAATTGATCGAAAGCAAAATCTCACACTTGCTCGATAAACTTCGCCCCGTTCCGCCTTGACAAAAAGGGCTTTTTAATTGAAACAAATCAAGGCCCGCGGCTCTTCACGCCCTCATAAATAAATATTCCCGTTTTCGGAATAGAACATCATGCCGGTACCTTCATGCCGGTTGCACCGAAAAACTAATTCCGAACTGATACCCAATATCACGTGCGGAGAGTAAAGAATACAGATTTATTTATGATATCCAATGAAGCTGGCCTATCGCATCAGTAGTATCCCGGAAAGCCAATCCTTCGGAGAGGGGTCGGCTTCTTGACCGGACGCAAGTCGCGGGGTAGAATTTCTGACATTTTCACAAGGCAAAGTCTCCCACCGAACACACCGAAATGCTATTATATTTTAATTAAACAACCGCAGGGAAGATGACCCCCACCAGAAGTAGTAGTAGCGTTGACCAGTCACGCCCCTAAGTGTGATCTTGTTGTCGTGGATGGGAATGCTGGGTCATGCGCGCCGGTCATGGATGCTGCAGCAACAATGGACCTGTTCAATTACTCGGTGGCGATAGATCAGACGACGAGACCTGCGAGGCGATTGTTCAATTAGACCCTTACAATCATGAGTGATTCACGGTGGAGTGCATAATTCTCACGGGGCTATTCTTGGATTGGTGGCCGCCCATCGTAGAACGAGAATTTGTTGTTCCACAAAGGACACACAGAACACTGTTGGCCATTTAGATTCGATTAAATTGAGTGCGATGACATGATATTCACACTGAGGAAGCGTCATTTGGGGAAGCGATATTAGATGTTCTACATGCTCATTATACCGGGCTCTTGCTATGGTTTCTAGTGAGACAGAGGAACATTCTAAGCAACAGTACCTTTTTATTACTCATAAAGCTAGGCCAAAATTATGAGTCATCGCTGCGGCGAGGCTTTAGATGCAAAAACCTCTAATCAAACACAATACTCCATCGTGTGACTCATGCAAATGCCCTCTTCATGATCTGTTGAGATATTGTTCACTCGACACATACCCTGATTCCAGCAGCTCATGAAAACAATTCCCTGAAAGCATAACCGGGACGACTCAACAGTCATAGCGGTCAAATTTGTGGTTTAGTGAACTGGTTTTTGTTTGTGCTTATTTTCATAACGTTCCATAAGTACCGACATTTCTAACCTTTGTTTTTTTTTTCGGGAAAACTCACCACACCAACCCAAAAGTAATAAAGTTGAAGCGTTCCTCCATAAAAGAAAGGCAAACCGAATCGTAACCCCCTAAGGGTTATTCTTCACCCTGGGTCGTGACGACAATAATGGCGTTGACCAAAGTAAACAACATCAAAGTACCTCGCAAACTTCGGCCAGTGCTTCGACACTGTTTAACCTCATGAGAAAGGGTTAGTGTCTGTGTTCTTGTAGATTGAAACTAGACTAGCAGGGAAGGGGTTGATTTTCTGTACTTTCCTATCCAAGCAAGATGCCCCTTTCGGGAGGTTCTCATATCTTTTATGACACCTAAATTGTTTCCTTCTGCGTAAGGGACTGCCCAGACTAACGCTCGGACGGCACGGGAAATAGCTGGGAAAGATTTCGATCTCCGGAGCGAAGTTGTGCATCCGAATGCCCCTTTAAAAGGTGCTGGAATGATGGTTTTAGAAGATCATCAGCTTACTGTGATATGATCTCGGGAGGGAAGAAATTCTCAACCATTGGAGATGTTTTTTTTTTTTGTTGGACGATCGACGTACGATCATCAGCATAAGAAATCAATTAAATTTATTCCTTCTCCGACTGCACACAGAGGACACACACGAGAGCGTTTCATCGGTGTCACATACCGTTGCCTTAGTAACCATACAGACACGAACATACCACAAGATACATTAAAATGAGCAACATCCGGATATTTAGACACATCCCAGAAGATCAAGTTGCTGTCAGGAACTCTAAGCACACTCTACCCACCGGATAGACCTAGGTGGTCATTTAAAGTTCGAAGGGTAGTGCCGACTACCATTCCAAAATTTTAATTTGGTACTATCTTTGATACCGAAGATTTGACTGTCTGCTGCGAGCGAGAGAAAGTTACGGTCGAATATTCTATAGGCAAACCCAGCGAAGATGATGAAGATTGTATATTAAGCTACCCACACGAATGGTAATCGAACGTTTCAGTTTTCTCTGTTCTCAAAAAAAAGGCCTTCACAATTTATGATTTAAGGAAGCTGTGTTGGGTCCGAAGAATAGCAGAGAGCCCACGGATACCGATGACGATCAAGGGTACGATCTAAAGGTATTGGATTGGAAGGTAAGTTTTGCTTACGATAGCCAGGAATGCAGACACAACGCACACACACACACACACACACACGCAAAGGATGCGCAAGAGATTGCGTGGTTGTGTGCTTTCGTGCGTGGGGGGAGTTTCACAATTTATGATCCTTTTTTTGTTGTCTTCTCGTTTGCGCTTCAAGCCTTCTCAAAAGGTTGTTGGTATTAAACGAAAACCAAACCCTTAGAAGAAAACAGTAAACCTCAAGAACGTTCTTACCATACGGACGAAAAGTGGGAATGGAAGTAGAAGAAAAAGACGAGAGAACCAGAACACGATCGAGTGTTGATCCTTTTGGGTGTTCGTTCTACGCCTTAGCTCGCTTCAAACCGCATATACAGGGAAGAAAGATTTCGGTGCCTTCATATGCGGTACGCCGGAAAACATTGTTAGCCCCACTCTTGTTTGGGTGTGAACTACATAAACAAACATTGGAAATTTATCGGTCTATACATGACACCAACGCAAAACCCTTACCACGGGGAGTTTTTTGTCGGTTAGAGCGCACAAGAGAGCACAGGAATACGAGCATTTGTTTTCTTCATCTTCAGAGTATCGTTCGTTCCTTCAAGACGTTTTTTTTACATTTTAATGTAGTCTAAATGTTTTTTTTTCAACCCGATTTCTTTGTGTAAATGTAAGCGAAGATTAACTAAAAAAGCCAAACAATGTCAGGCATTCAATCTAGTGTTACAATTGTCCGAAAATCGATCAAGAAATTGATCGCAAAAGCGTTGCGACAAATCAAATTAAACACTCTTAAATGCGTCATAAAAATCACACGTTACCCAGTGTTCAAGCTCGAAACAAAACGAAGTCGATTGTAACGCTTTTTTACGAAGAGGAAACCGGAAACCGGAACTGCACACAACACATACGATGAGGCAGAGCTCTCTTCTGGCTTCAAGCCGTTCTCAATAGTGTATCGGCTTCAGAAACGCTGACGGAAATGAAAGTTAATTGAGTTGGTCACCCCGTTCAGGTTGTTGCTTCTTCCGCCGCCACCGGTTCCCGATTCCGGTTGCACTTCCGAAACACAGGCACACCTCACCTGTGTAACATTGTAAGGATGCCGGCAATCAAACAATCGATCGATGGGCCTAACCACATTACCATAACTGGCACCACCGGTGAAAAAAATAATAATGGGGAAAAGTGCTAAAAATAACAAAAAGGAAGTTAAGCTTATTCTAATGAGCAACGTGAGCATCTACTATCTGGATCCCGGATTAATGTTGTCATCGATCAAATCAAACCCTCGCGCCATCGTCAAAGTGAGCCGCAGCACAATCACTTTTCACCATCTAAACGACCACGGGAAATCACACAGATCCCTCACAATGCTGGCTTTTCCCCATCAAAAGTTCTTGGAGAGAGAGAGAGAGAGAGAACAGCAGGGAACCCAATTTACAACGGTGGGACCTCATGCATCAGGGATCATGCAGTTCGTTAGCTGGTGGTAAGGCTGCGGCAACATAATTTATGTGTCCCGGGGACCTCGCGCACTGATGTTATCTACGGCCCGGCGAGAGAGAGCTCGTGCCATTCGCGTGCGCCACCGTTCTGCCTTATCTATCGCCTGCGTATCCCTCGTCAACAAAGTGACAGACGGGTGCGCGCGTGTACGTTGGTGGCATACAACCTTAATTACCCGTGTGTGTGCTGTGCAACTAGCGGAAGTTGCAGCGTTGTATGCACTTTTCTTTCCCAACAATTACCGCGCCAGCACGGTACATAGTGAAGTTGTACTAACAACGCGATTGACGTTTGCGTGTTGACATATCCATCTGCTACAGTTACGGTGCCTGTCAGTTGCAGATCGTGTAGAGATCAACTATATCACCCAATCGTTAACCATCGCACACAGAGCGGAGATGAGACTCAATCTTACTTTCTTTCTTGGCTGTTTATTTTCATTACTCCCATTGTAAATAGTGGCGCGGACACGCACACACACACACACGCTGATGTGTCTCCACCGAGTGTGAACCGATACTTAACACATGAGTCGAGAGAACAATTCACTTCAAAGTTAAACGGCTGAAGAAGCGGCCAGCAAACACTCGTAAATAATGCACCCAACAAGACAACTCTATTCACACTACACTACCGGAACATAGCATACTCGGGGATGCGTGTCATTCCGAAAACCCTTCTTGGAATGCACTTAACGGAGCATAGTTTGCCGTGCCGTGTACTTCTCCCTCCCAGCACATAAGACCCTGTATACTGTCTTGGTTGGGTGTCGAAGAGATGTGGTCGATCACGCTGTGGTGGGTGTTGGAGTGTAACAGTGTGTACCCTTCAACAGTAAGTATGCCAAGAATTTGACAATGACTTCTTCTACTTCTGATGCATTAAATAGCCCCGGGCTCAGTCTCAATCGTGCTCGAAGAGTGGGAATTATCTAAATGAGACTTTAACGGCACTGTTGTGGTGAGATTTAAAGTGGCTAGAGCAGAATTCTGTGGCTGTAACTCTAGTATCAAGTGATTACTGCGTTCAAAGTTGTAGATTTTGTTGAAGATAGAATCAAATTTGGGGAACAATTGAGTGAAGCTAAACTTTATATACTTGTTACTAGACATGGAACCCAGAGTTTAAAGGCGAATTATCTAAACGAGACTTTAACGATACTATTGTGAAGGACAAAGCAAATACAAGAGGCAATGACTGTCCTTCTAAAGATTTGAAAGAACTCTTCAGCTAAATTAAACTCAACGAGAATTGAACGGATGATTCAGACTTTATCAATAGCAACTCCAACATCGGATCTACTAATGCAGGGAATTATGTCAGGTGCAGCGTAACGTAAGAACCCTACCTTCTACCGTACCTGTGCACCAATTTCAGGTGGCGTTCTGGCACGTCCCAATGACACAGGGACAGGATACGCGTCTCCTTAACCATACGCCTGTAATTGATCCATACCAGCACTGTCTGAAGTGTTGGGAACGTATGGCGGAGCAGTGGCAGAAGTAGTGGTATCTAGTTTCAGCACACCAAACCCTATACGATAAGCGATTACAACCGAAGGGAATAGTCGACTTACCACAAACGAGGCGTCGTCGGTGGGGGGGAGAAGAACAAACTGCAAAAGGCCGGCAAGTATTTTGTTTATTTCTCCACAACCCCCTCGTATCGGTAATGCAATCCCACTTCCGATCGGTTTTACGTGCAGCTTGTAGTTGGGGAGAGCTAATAAGTCGGCTTTTTGTTGGTCTAAGTGAAACTTCATAAAGTGAAGTATGAAGTCCGTGAAATATGATCTTCGCAAAGGAACAGCGTACCGAGCTGATGGCCAGTAGCGGCAGGTAATAGTCGTTAAGGACTTTGACGTTAAGGGCGTTTGTAAGGTTTTTCGATACGTCACAGCCGTGCGCCAACTTCAGCCATGCTGTTGTATTTTTGGACACTTCTAAAGTGAAAGTTGCGTCCTTTCACTTGTCAACAAATTAGATCTCATTAGAGGGACTCTTTCGCTACGCGCCATATAGTGATACGTGTGTGTTGACAGGGAAAGCTTTGTCACTTTAATCATTCATCCTTCGGTGCGACCCTTTGCCGAAGGACTTATCGAGCTAGATCGACGTCATGCTAAGCCCCGTGTCGATCCCGTGTGGGCGAAAGTGTGAACAGAATGGACAGAGAGCGAGCTCTCGATTTATCAACCAAAAGAACAAACGATACACGCGTGTGAAAGACACCCTAAGGTTGAAAAAGGGAAAACAAAAAACATAACCAAAAAACGTTATTTTTGTTCTACCGAAAGCGTCAGCTGTGTACTTTCCTTGCCGCCTGGGGTATCTCTTCAATGTCAACGTACGATTGGAAGGGGTTTCGATGCCAACGATGTTCCGGTTCCACGTTGTGGGACGGTGGCCCGTTGAGTGAAATCCACTGCACAGTGACAGTTAATTTATTTTGTTCACGTTCAGACTTCAGCTGTTAATTTGAAGCAATTAACTGGTAGCCATTTTTTTAGCCGGGCGAGGGTAAAAAAGGGTGTTCTACTCGAGATTATGGCTTTTTAAGTGTTTCTTATTTGGTTGATCATTTAAAATGTAATTTATAATTCAAAATGGCTTGTTAAGTGTTTCTTATTTGGTTGATCATTTAAAATGTAATTTATAATTCAAACCAAAATGGAACCCAAGGCGACAGGCTGCATAATGATTGTTTAATAGCGGGAAGGATAATTTTATAGCAATCACTGTCTAGCGTTATGTAGATAAAAACAAATCGATCAGGAAGTCTAATGTTTAGCAAAGAAGAATTCACACATGATCTTCGATATGTACAACTGAAGCTTCTCTTATCATTTTCACTAACAGCTCTCACTGCCACTGTCAAAGGTGTAGTGAAATAGGATAGCTCTAAATCAAAACATCGTTGAAAACATACACAAACCGATCGCATCGAAGACGCAGTATCGTCTTACGTGTACCCGTCCGTGCAAGATCATCTATTTAACCAAACCGCCTACGTTTAGCAGTGACATTGTAGAGAAGATTTTTTCCAGACTCTTCAAAATTCTTGCTAACCCTCACCTTCAAAACGAACTGACGTCTGGTTTGTGTCTTTCCACACTCGCCAGCCGGTCCCGGTACACAGTTAAAGCCCATTGCCTGGGGCGTTCCTCCCGTTCAGGGTCTTGCCAGACTAAATCCATCTGTTTACTTTCTCCAACCTTCTCTGCAGTGACGCGCAGTGTAGTGCAATCAACCTATCAAGCTACAGCAGCAGCGTAACGCACCAAGATTTTCATAGGAATTGTCCGACAATGATTCATGGTACTGCAGCATGCATACATGACGCCACACCACGATCGTCGACAGTAGCCGATTATGTGACTAGCGTCAAATTTATCTACAGCCGGTATTATCTGACCCGCATCAAACCAAGGGAAACGGAGACGCAAAGATCAACCCGGAGGCGTCGTAAAATAAATCAACTGGGTAAATCGTCCACGATGCCAGAAAGGAAGCGCCAGAATGTGGTTCCGCGCGCGCGCGAAAGAAAAGTCGGTCCGTTTTCCGATTTCTGACAAGCAGAACCTGAGATGGGTTCAGTGAGGGCGGCTGCGAGCGCTGTCGGTACAGGTCGCTTTAATGTTGGTTGCTGCTGGACAACGTGCTGCTGCCGCAAGTGCAATCAAGTGCAATAAGAGAGATGAAGAGAGAAAAATATTGTAATTTATTGCCTGTCGGTCAGTTTTCCATCGTGTTGAAGAATAGCGGACGAAGCCTGAGGCTGTCCGCGATGGATTAATGCTGTCATGTGTGTGTGTGTGTGTATGTGATAGTAGTAGCAGTGGTCGTTGGTAATTGGATTCCCCCACATCACCAGAGCACATTACCTCGGCACGCTCTTCATGTCTTGGCTCTTGGCTGGTTGGATTCGAGCCATCTCCAAAGATGTCATTGCTTAAGATACACACATTTTATCGGTTCACCAATGGTGGAGAACCTTGGCGGGAAGGCTAATGACGAGCCCTGGAACCGACCACACTGCCTGCCATTCCAGCGGCAATGGTCAATGGCACAAGTTCAAGCAGCAAACGGTAGGATTCGTAAATTGAATTTTATTAGCATCAACGGTAGTCCCCCCATCTTAGTCTCTCATCCCATTCGCTTCCCTTACGTTCAGGTTTTCATTCTTTTGTTGCAAAAAAAAACACTACACTGCAATGGAAACGGGATCATTCATTCATTTCCTGTCCAGAGCATGATGTCTCCTTATGATGCCTCCAATACCCGTTGGCAGGAAAAAAGGGATTTGCATCCGTCTCGAGTGTGATCGACAACAAAAGAGAGAATTCGTCGCCCGCTCGCTTCCACGCTTCCAACCATCATGATGACGACAATGGATGGTGATGGACGCTGCAGAATGGAGCATTTGCAAAGAAAGACCCGGCAAGCATTAATGCCGCCGCGTGGAGACGTTTCATCAAAGGGATCGGGTGTGGTATAGATGCTGCCTTGAAGGTTGAAGGATTTGCCGTTTGTGGCTGTTGTGGCGAGCGAGTGAAAAACGAGCTCAAACGATGCTCACGTGACAATACGGTGATGAAGACTTGATGGCTGTGTTTTTTTAATTTTCAAATAATGTAAGTTTCAGTGTGCAAATAATGAAAAAGGCAGAAACTTTAGCGCTTTTTAACATATTCACATCATCACGAATAACTCAACCGATATGAATTATTAAATAGGTAGGTACTGGGTAGATTCCTTCCAGGGCTTTTCTCTTTGGCACCAACACCATGGGCAGTCTTGGGTTACTATTTTTTGGTTTATATGTTTTAATACACTCGTACGCCTAAAAATATGCAATATCTTTGTTATTCTCATTTTGCGATATTTATAAAAAGCCTAGTCCTTTTTATTATTCAGATAGAACGGCCTGGCATATATAGTTATAATGTTGTTCATTTTTTAATTGGATTACCTAAATCAAAAAAATAATTCAATAGTTTCAAAACGAAAATAGCATACATTCAGGCGTTTTAATTCTAAACAAAAGTCGTCGGTTACTAGATTCAAATATCCGATCTGCCAAGCCGTTTGAATTACGAACAACAACATAAGTCTGATCTTCTCAAAACTATTACAGATAAAATCAATCCTATAATCAAATAAATGTCCGTGGTTACAATAATTTACATTCTTAAAGTCATAACTCTTCTTGCGCTTCCTTTTTAAATCATGTTAAATGCGTTCGAAAATTTTATTAACCAGTAAACATAATTAGTTCCTGTGTGTACGGAACACATCCCCAAATACATACATACAGCAAACATGTGTTTTCATTTAAGTGGCTAACCCAGCCCGACAACTTCTTGGTGGTGACGCAAACACAAAATCTGTTTAAATGCCAACCAACACAAATGGGGAAATTAAAAACAACCGTAGAAAATTCCGCTATGGAAGCGACGTAACATTATTAAATGTAGGTTTTGTTCTACACATTCTCAATTCCGTTGTGATAGCTTTCCAACTCCCGGAGCAAAAAAAAAACATTTTCCCCGGCTCGATTTACATTCGTACGCATCGGACGGAACAACGTACGGTCGAAGTAAATCATTATAATTATACGTTTTGATCGTCCTCTGCGTTCTTCTGGTTGGCCCCTCACCAAACATACGTTTAACTACAGATTTATGAGAGATATACAAATGCGTGTATGTTCAACGAATGTTTCGGTCTTCTCTTGTGGCCCTTTCTCCGGAACATCTGGATCAGCTTGGAACCCCCTTAAAAAGGGTTCCTTGTTTTAATCTTTCAAATCTCTCCCTCGCGTTTTTGTTGCCGTTTGCGAATACAATTACCATACGAAACAGGAAAATTAATTTTGTTTCACACTTTTCCGGGTGTTCTGCTATCGATTCGAACACGCATTCAAGGTGACAAAAGATTGTTAAAGGTCCTTCTGTCTGTAATTTTAGTTTGAGTAGATACAAATCGTTTCACCTTCCTAGTGGACTAGCGTTTTGGAAAAGGAACAACGTAATTATGACCACCGCGTTACAGGAAACAAAGAATATTTGGAGCAGCGCGTGTAATTATTCCCGTGGCCCATCGACCAGTTTTACTTCACCGAAATTTAACGGTCGTGTGGTACACGTGTTCGTGTTCTCGGGCGGCGACGCTTCTCATGTTTAGGTCACGTTCTACAGCTGGGCTTTGCTTGTGTGGTTGTAGTTGGTGGTGGTTTAACCCACCAAGAGGTGGAGGCATTCGTTTTCAAACTGTCGTGTACATAATTGAGGTGAAAGATTTCGAGAATCTGTGATGTAGCAGTAACGCAAAATGGTAAACCAAACCTATAGGTGGAAAGCTATAATCATGGGCCCGGGGGATCTTCATCAAAGAAAGATAAACCAAACGGAACGGAAGAGACACATAGTACGGGGTAGAGACAGAGAACGCCGGTACGTTTGTACAATTGAACTTCGGACATGTTCTCATAATGACACGGTCGAGTTTCATCACTTTTCCCGGAGAAAAGCCTTCCTCAACACACACGGCATTTACCAGCTCAAAAAAAACCCGAAAAACGCTTCGTGATCGTGCGAGAAACGAGTGAGTGTAGTAAAACCGAGAACTGAAACATACGCACGCGTCCGCGTTTGCCGGTCGGTTTGTTCTGGCTGCAGATGCTGCATTGGTGCGTGAAGCACAGCGCCAGTAATAATTGTTTTTCCGTTTAAATTACATAAAACCCCGCAACTCCGACCGCTTCAGCAAAGTAGACCGACTTACCTGGTCGTTTCTATGTCGTCTAGAATGCTCGAACTGTCGGATTCACACTTCCCGGGGGCACTGGTAAACTCCGGGGGACGATAAAAATGGCCTCCACACAGTTTCGCCTAGCGTTGCTTTGTTGAAAGACCGTTCGACCGACTCATCAAGCTGATCTGTTAAAAGTGGAACAGAGAGAACACAAAAGGGGTAAAGAAATATTATTTAATTAATGTAAGTTGAAAGGGATGTGATTTTTTTTGTAATGTAAATTTTATTCCACCACAAAATCGTATGTGCATTATGAGAAAGTAACGAGTTGTTATTGCACACATGGGCAACAGATATTGCTAATTAATGCACTTTTGATGAGCGGAACAGAAGCGGATGGAGCTTTTAATCTAATATTCTGGTCATTATTTGTATAATTTTATTTTTTAAACTTTTATTTATTCTCTTCTCTTTTTTCTTGCTTTCCTTTTTTCATCTCTTTTACCTTTTTAATCGACATTTAGTAAACAATTTTGTGTTTTTGGTGTATTCGGTTCTTCAACTAAACGGTTCAGAAAAGCATCATATTCTCTCTATTATGAAGACTGTCTCTTATAAAATCAGATTGCATGCATCAAGCAATTAAGCTTTAAAACAAAAACACAACACAACATAAAACAATGCACCGCCTGGCGAGTTCCCAGCAATCAAAACAAAACGATATTACCTAATTTGTTTGTATAGAACTTGCTCAACTAAAACAAAACGAATAAAACCCTCTTTTCATTTAGAACATTTTGGCGCTTCGCATTCAAAAAAGGACGGTTGAAGACGAGCCGACAAACTAAAGCATAATTTATAGCACCAAACACAGAAATGTCCGTTTCGGTCGGATAGGAAAATTGCACATCAGCACGCAATGGCAAGAGGCAAAACACTGGAAGGAACTTTAGTAGATTCAACCCTATATCCGGTAGATAGTTGTTATGGAACGGGGATTTGCCAGTTAACTTGGTTTGGGCTTGGGCTGGCAAACTGTTTCTTACGGTTTAATGGTGACGACGGTGTTTCCGCACACGCGAAAGGTTGCTGAACTAACTCAACCCCGTAGTCGGAACAGTCTGCACGGTACCTTAGATCCCTTAGTTGTTATTGGAAATGGCACTTGACGAATTTCCCTTAAGTCTCGCCACCCCCCCCGACTGAATACGATAACAATCTTAAGCAAAATGGTTGATCTTTCTTTTTCGCTAGCTAGCCACAAGCACAAAACAAAGCACCAAGCTCATCTGCTTTAGTTGTGCATATAGCAGAAGTCTTCAGCACCTTGGTACCCTCATCCAAAGCCATTGTTCTGTGCTGCAATTAAACAATGTTTATCTATCCGAGTGCGCTACAAAACTACGGACACAAAGAAAATTGCTGTGCCGAAGCGTTACTCTCCAAAACGGTTCTATGTAGCTTTTTCCTACGGTTGCATTATGCACCACCGTACCTTGGATAATCTCTCTGTCTAAATAGGAAACGAGAAGAGGTACGAAGCAGTGCAGTGCGCAGCAGAGTGCAGTCGGAACGATAAAATGCACTTACAAGATTTCCAATTTTTGTTCCCAATCACGACCTAAACGAATCTCAAGTCTCGAGGGTGCATTGGACGCCATTATTCTGCCTTTTTTTGGGTTTATAACGTTCAACATTAAGGCTCACAGCTATAGATAGTTTTGTTTGTGCACGCTTCTTAAGGCTTCCTTTCGGGCCGGCTTTTTCCGATGCGATAACTTCCGGATAACACACACGCACACCCATACGGAAAGAGCGTCTTACTCTCCAAAACGGTTCTATGTAGCTTTTTCCTACGGTTGCATTATGCACCACCGTACCTTGGATAATCTCTCTGTCTAAATAGGAAACGAGAAGAGGTACGAAGCAGTGCAGTGCGCAGCAGAGTGCAGTCGGAACGATAAAATGCACTTACAAGATTTCCAATTTTTGTTCCCAATCACGACCTAAACGAATCTCAAGTCTCGAGGGTGCATTGGACGCCATTATTCTGCCTTTTTTTGGGTTTATAACGTTCAACATTAAGGCTCACAGCTATAGATAGTTTTGTTTGTGCACGCTTCTTAAGGCTTCCTTTCGGGCCGGCTTTTTCCGATGCGATAACTTCCGGATAACACACACGCACACCCATACGGAAAGAGCGTC
>KZ062018.1:81649-154140 GCA_002091835.1 Anopheles maculatus
GAGCGTCGGAAAATCGAAACCTTAAAAGGAACGACTTTTTCCGTTCTCTTTATGCCTTTAAAACGTCAAGATGCACCACACCGTTGTAGTTTTCCCCGTTCGCAAGTAAATAGCGTGCCAATGTCAACTTCCTTTGGCGCGCGCGCGCCCGTCTGGGTAGGGTGGTTTCTAGGTGCAGAAAATAAACAACTCAACCCCGGTACCGGTGTGAGCGTAGTACGGTGCGGTGGCAAAAACAAAAAAACCGGTTACCGGGTGCAAGAAGTTTAATGCGAAATTCAAAGCCTCCCTGTCTGGTTTGCCGAAACACAACAAACGTATCGCATATACACGCATACAAAGGGGGCCAAGTTCAATGTTCAACGCTTTGCACCCCATTTTCTCAACAAAACAAAACGCGTCATCTATCGATCGGACCCGATTTTCACGGACATTAAACGCAAACCCGTGAGTGAAAGAGAGAGAGAGAGCGTGCAAAAAGAAGGAGTGCGTTTCGGGTGTGCATCGATGCAGTTCGCTTGCAGCGGGACTTGCCAACTACGAAGGTGCTTGTAATTACAGCAACACGCCATTATGGTGTCCTCCCTGTTCTGCAACGCCAGAACGACATTGTAATGGGTTTTTCCTGCCGAGGTGTAGTATGCTGTACTGTAGGTGTAGTAACGGGAGCGTGTGTCCATTGCACAGAATGGCGATAAAATACGAACGCAATAATGCAAATGAACCCCGGGGGGGCGGTTGGTATGAATTGTTTTTCCTTAACCCCCTGCTGGTTCAGGTTGGGTGGCTGATTGCCACCGGAAATCCCGACCGATCGGTTGCACACCGATAGCACGAAATGCACTTTTGCCGGTGTGAGGGCACGTTACCTGACGACGCTGCTGCGCCTCAGATCTTGTGTACTTCCGGTTCGTTTAGTAACTGGTAAGCGCACAGAATGTCTGCTGCTTTTCCTACCTGGGGAGGCATTTTTTTAACCTCCGTTAAGAACTTTAAGCGATGCACGCGATAAGGGTTGAACCGTTTCGCCACAGCCATAGTCTGTGAAGGATAATGGGGAAAAACGAAACAACCCCCAAACCCCACTTTTCTCCCTTGTTTACTTGTCGTGCATTTGAATGAGAACTTTCGGAAAAAAACAGGGATTGGAAAAGTGATTGCAAATTGATTGGATTATTATCGGGTGCGCACGTGTGTGTTCCAAACGGAAGTGCATTTATTCTGATGAGTGTGATATTTTTGGAGGCTCGATGCGTTAAAGAAAGTACTCTAGGTGCTTTACTGATTTGATCTTGATTTAATGATATATAATTATTTCGTGCAGTTTTTTGTTCTTTTGAACTTTTGAAGCAGATGACAAGGCAAATGTAGTTTAAGACGGCGATGTTAATTAATTTCTTTTACATTTATCCTGCTCATGATTTTATCGGTCCTGTTTTGTAATATTGTAGCTTAAGAAATAGATATGATTATGTTCTTGGTTGTATCTTGTTGTACCTTGTAGTTCGTAGACTAACAGTCCTTAGCCTGATACATTCGAACGTAAATCGTTTATCGTACCCAGTGAAAAAACATATACATAACTTACTACGATGACAGTAGCCCTCTGTCTGTCAAAATAGCAAACACTCGACAGCAAAATTACTATCAACTGAATTTACTAAGGGGCTGCTCTGGCAAATGTCGACAACCGACAGAAACAAACGCATGGGGCTTCATTTAGGTGCTCCAGAACAATCTGTCAAACATCAACGAACATTTGTCGTAATACAAATCGGTTTGTATTTGTTCGTTGACATACCTTCACGCTAGCAATCCTGGTAAAAAACATTGCTTCGGTTGTCAAACATATATGCCAAACCGATCGGTACGTAAATAAAGTTGTTTTGAAGTGTTTTGACTCAACAATACTTTAAAATTAAAAAAAGTAATTATAATAATAATAATTTATACTGTCGTAAAACATGTAAAAGCAAGTGTTTGTTTACATTTGACATTAAATGTTCCGACTTTGTCCTTTGACAGCTTGACCGACAGCTATGTGTTGGCCAACAAATGCTAGAGCATTTCTCAGACATGTCGTTGTCGTTTGTCGTAAACGACATGTACTAGAGCAGCCCCTAAGCATTGTAGAGAAATCAGGTTTCCAAAGTGACAGAAGCACCATACTATTCAAGGTTATTTTAGAGACCAGGTTGCCGCATAGGTTGTTTTTGTTGGTTTTGTAATTTTGACAGTTTGCCCAAAAGTTGTTTACAAACAAAGCAAACAAATCTATGAAACATAAGATTTAGCCCTTTCTTCTTTGCCATATAACGAGTATTCTGGCAAAAAAAAGCGGCGCAGGTTGATTTCGAGACATTTTTCCTACCTCTTTAAGAAAAGAGATTTCATATACACACCAATTTATTGGCAATTTGGCTCTAGACTATTCTTAATCCTTTTTTATCACTCCTCTTTATACAAAGAAACTGCTGAGATACAAAAAACTGTTCCTTAACAAACGTTGCGTGCACGAAAAACGATGGTAAATTGTTTCACATCAAAAGAACAATGCAAACATAAACAAAATATGACAGAATGCCCAAATGCTTTTTTCCCACGGCAAACTGTCAAAATACATTGAATGCGTCGACCTCTACCCTATATAGACTTTGATACTATTTACGATAATGTTTATTGATATGGTTTGATGTTTACTTATGGTTAAATAATCCATCAATATTTTCACTTAAATCCGAGATTAATCGGGTATTTTCAATTTGTAATTTAGCTCAAAACACTTAAGCCTTCAAATAACAAAACAAAAAACTCCGTTAAATCAACATAGAGCACATAATAAGTAAATAAGATATAAAACAAGAAACAAGAAACAACAGACTTTGTTCTACAATAAACAATAGACAACAAGCAAAACAAGACACCACGCTACAATAAAAATGACACATTAAACAGTATTAATTACTATCAAGTAAAAGAGCCAATGTTTACCAAATAGATAAAATTAAATCTCTCAAAGATTAAGCATCATAAACTAGACAACGATTAATTAAATAGCAAAACCGAAACAACCGCCTGACAACCGTCTAAACGGATGATAAACAGTTTTGCTTCCAAACCCAAAACATTGCATGATAAATGAAGGTAACAAGACGAAACAACGAAGCTTCAAAACTGATGCAGCGGACGAAGAATTGGAACGAGAGAAAAAAAAAACGTTGAAAAAAATCAAACATAAACATTGCTCTCACAGTCAGTCATCACAGGGCAGGCCTGCTGCCAATGCATTTTTCCGATGATGTACACGAGACGTGTGTAGTGTATTTATGAAAACATCCTTCATCCTTCATTCGAACGTTCCTGCCCAGGTTCTCGCAACTCTAGTTAGCGTGTTGCGTGTTGTTGTTAACACTCGTTAGCATATGTTATGATACGGGGCGTTGAACAAGCCCCGAGTTTTTAGATGGGTAACACAAGAAAAACGGGAGAAACGATGGCAAGGCAGGCAGAGTCTGCTTTACTTTCACACCTCTTTCACACACTAGTCGATGATCATGTGGTGCTTGTGGCAATATCGTGGCAAAGGATTCGTTATTAATTCCCTACCGATTCCCCTGACAAATGGCCCCGTCCACGGGTACCGATGGGTAGTAGCTCCCGTTTGCAACAATAAACACTGATTGCAGTCCGGTCCGGTGTGTTTTATTCACCACCAGGGCAAAGACTACGGGAGTGCAGATGCACTCGGGGTGATGTCGAGCAATCCGGGTCAATGCATGCGAGTGGCCCACTCTGTCTCGCTAGCGATGCTTTCCAAGCGGGTGGGATTGCTTTTAGCTTTTTGCGGCCATCTTTTTTTGTTGTTGAGCAATCGCTAAAGAACGCACAAAGGAAAACAATGTCATCACTCAGTGTCTTCTGCATGTGTGAAGCACTGCTCGTGGAAAATCGGGTCAAACATATGTCCATCCCTGGGACCTCCGTGTGACGGGCGAGTATGTGTTTGTGCCGCGCCTGGGAAAATCCAGATTTCAGAAACCCGATTCCCAAACGATTTAGGCTTTTGTTTTGGTTGGTTTTCGAAATGAAAAACAAAGCGTTAAATAAACTTTTTGATTAAAGTACGCAAAACACGATTCCTGTACTACTTTTTGCCCCCATTTGTGTCACATATTTAGATTCCAATTTCACGTGTCATCCGAGATGGAAGTGTACTGTGTTGCGCTGCCGGCTACAATGCGGAAACCTCGGCAATCGGAATCGGACTCGATCAATTCCTCTCGATTTTCGAAGCGGAATTGGTCAAAACAAAACGTGGCTGTGTTTTTTTTAAACTCTGCCCGCTCCTAACAGCAGACCCGGGATACAATCTTTAATTTCATTCCTTCCTTATATGTGCAGGGAACAACGGACCTTCTTCAAGAAGACTGAAAACTCGAACAAGAAGCAAACCGATGTTTCAACCAAAGCGAAACCAAAGCTTCAAGGGATAGCTTTCCTTTCCTTCTTTTTAGTTTCGTCATGGCATGTTGCCGTGTAAGCACACACACACATTGTAGCAAAGGTTTCTTTTTAAACCCGTGCTCAGCATTAACATTAAGATAGCGCTTAGCTGGATGGATGAAAGGGCAGCGATTTGGCATATGAACGAGCTCAATCTACTGGCAAGAGGTCCCAAAGGAAAAGTGGCAGCCTCATTGCGAAGAGTTCGACAATCTTTACGACAGGCGTATAAACAAGAACAAACCAACAAAAAAACCCGGCAAGAACTCCGAACAACAACATCTCCAAACGAGGAGATCTCTCTCCTATCGTACACTTGCCCGTAGATGGTGCGAAAATCCCAGAAGCAATCGAACACAACAAGCAGGCAGAATTTTGGCAGACGCGTGTGTTCAGGTTTTATTTGATCTTTCTTTTGCCGTAGCTTCGCAGAGCACCCGTGTTTTGAAAGGACCCGCGGCACCAACTATACTTCGCAACCTCTTTAAGGAGTGACGTATTTTACATTTTTAAACCAGCTACAACCACCGACTCATTCTCGTGGGGGGGTTTTATGTAGGCCAGTAGTCGATGGTGACCGTTTAGCACCGTTTCTTCCTTTACGGGGAAGGGAGGGAAAGGAAGCGTCAGCCATCAGAATCAACTTGTCTGTGCTAACACTTTATTGCACACAGGGCGACGGTGTAGAGTATATGCTGTGCTCGTAATGAAAGATCAACAAGATATCCGACAAGGTACGCGAATAGGACGCGCAAGCGTGATGTGCGTGACATTTCGGGCGAATCAACGGATCATTTCTCATCGGTACCTCTTTTTTGGTGGCGGGTTTTGTTGTGCTATTTTGCTTAGGAATAAGGGTAAGGAAAAGTAGTGTAGCGATATGGACGAAAAGATTTAAATGGTACCATACAACGGAGGTACTGTAGTGAGTAGTGAGTCGAATAGGTATAATGAATTATTTTACTTGGAACGTTTCAAGTCCTCGTAACTGTCTATGAGTCATCGGCTCGTTGCAAATTAAACCATCCGCCAACAGTCACATTTTTAAGTTTTAGTTTTAGTTGTCTCAAGTTGTTTCAACAAAAGCCTCAATTTGAATGTAAATGTCGCTGGAACAGGAAGTACTATCAGTTGTAAATGTCAAATATGTACTCTTTTTCAGCAGTCTAACAGTTTCCATTGAATAAGAATTATCTATCGCCAAGCTACTGCAAATGGTAATTTAGTTCCCTCTGGTGGGAGCAATTTTTGAATTGTGTAATATGAACCGATAAAGTAAAACCTGTTTATTAATAGTTTTACACTCTTATGATTTATTAGAAAATAAATCAACAGTGTGTCGAGAACTGGTATTAGCTCAAGCAATAAATTCCCCACTAACGAAGAACTACGCAAAGAAACAATCTTCAACTTTAATTTCAACTCCAAACCCCGCGAATCGAATTCGAAATCAAACGGTTACTTCCTGTACCTTTTGACTGTGCCTGTGCGTCGAAAGCATACCCGCTCCCGGTGCCACAGGAAGCGGCAACGTTGTCTCGATTTAAAAGTAAAGAAAAAGGAAAAAGACAACCACAACAAAAAAAACTTCCATGCCACCCGGGAAGCATGAAGTAAGAACATATGTTGAAAATTGCGCCATTACGGAAGCCCACGATCGTGTGGTACACGTACGGGCAAGCAAACCCAAACAGTCGTGAGTGGTGGCGTAAGATGAAATAGAACCGGAAAGTATGTTCAACACAAACCTCCACCATCGCCGAAACCGGTGCTGCTGCCACACGTTCGCCCCAACAACAGTAAAGTGCGAAATGTAGAAAATTATTCGTGCGTAGATCGGACGTACAAAAGCAGAAGGAATCGAGAAGGAATTAACACAGGAGGATGAAGCAAATGAGGAGCATACGGATAAGAAGCCAAAAAAAAACAACACGTTGAGAATAAATCCCGAAGGTGGTCACGTACGTAATGATGGACGCACTCTTTGCTCTTCCCTGTCCTATATGCTGTGCTCTATATGCTGTGCTCGTAATGAAAGATCAACAAGATATTCGACAAGGTACGCGAATAGGACGCGCAAGCGTGATGTGCGTGACATTTCGGGCGAATCAACGGATCATTTCTCATCGGTACCTCTTTTTTGGTGGCGGGTTTTGTTGTGCTATTTTGCTTAGGAATAAGGGTAAGGAATAAGGGTAAGGTACTGTAGCGAGTCGAATAGGTTTAGTGAATTATTTTACTTGGAACGTTTCAAGTCCTCGTAACTGTCTATGCGTCATCGACTCGTTGCAAATTAAACCATCCGCCAACAGTCATATTTTTTAGTGAAATTGTCTCAACATTTATCAACAAAAGCCTCAATTTGGATGTAAAGGTCGCTGGAACGCGAAGTTCTATCAGTTGTAAATGTCAAATATGTACTCTTTTTCAGCAGTCTAACAGTTACCGTAAAATAAGAATTTTTTATCGGCAAGTTACTGCAAATGGTAATTTAGTTCCTTCTGGTGGGAGCAATTTTTGAATTGTGTATTGTGAACTGATAAAGTAAAACCTGTTTATTAATAGTTTTACACTCTTATGATTTATTAGAAAATAAATCAACAGTGTATCGAGAACTGGTATTAGCTCAAGCAACATTCCCACTAACGAAAAACTGCGCAAAGAAACAATCTTCAACTTTAATTTCAACTCCAAACCCCGCGAATCGAATTCGAAATCAAACGGTTACTTCCTGTACCTTTTGACTGTGCCTGTGCGTCGAAAGCATACCCGCTCCCGGTGCCACAGGAAGCGGCAACGTTGTCTCGATTTAAAAGTAAAGAAATAGGAAAAACACAACCACAACAAAATCAACTTCCATGCCACCCGGGAAGCATGAAGTAAGAACATATGTTGAAAATTGCGCCATTACGGAAGCCCACGATCGTGTGGTGTACGTACGGGCAAGAAAACCCAAACAGTCGTGAGTGGTGGCGTAAGATGAAATAGAACCGGAAAGTATGTTCAACACAAACCTCCACCATCGCCGAAACCGGTGCTGCTGCCACACGTTCGCCCCAACAACAGTAAAGTGCGAAATGTAGAAAATTATTCGTGCGTAGATCGGACGTACAAAAGCAGAAGGAATCGAGAAGGAATTAACACAGGAGGATGAAGCAAATGAGGAGCATACGGATAAGAAGCCAAAAAAAAACAACACGTTGAGAATAAATCCCGAAGGTGGTCACGTACGTAATGATGGACGCACTCTTTGCTCTTCCCTGTCCCTGGCTTGTAAGCTCTCATCAATCATCAATTTCCCGCTAGATGCCGCCGCTGTTGATGTTGCTGCTGCTGTTGCCTGGGGGTAATTAGTTTAAAATGTTCTGCAAGCATTACTTGGCGAGCGTGGATCTTCGGACAAACAAAAATATGGAAAGCTATCGGAGAACTCTGCCGAACCCGGGCCAGGAGCTACCAGGGATAGTGCAACTGTACTTTGGACCGATTAGATGGTTGGCACGATCTTGCCCCAGCAAGATGTTCGGCGATCCTCAACAAGAGAACATCTTGAAGCAAGGAACTAGCATTGATATTCTGTTATGCGTTTCAATAGCGAGAAGAGTCCAAGCGGGATTTCACTATATCATCGTGTTTGGGGTCGTTGCGAAACAAACGAGTTCATTCGCGTGCTTGAGACATCTCGTCTATACAATCCTCCTGTTGGAACTCACAACGAGGAGACACGGGATGAACTTTTTTGGATGTTTATATTAGCGCTACTCGCTGTTGTTTTGCTAACCTCACACATTGTGCTGCACCATATAGTGGCGATCGTTCCGATTCTAGGAGGACACCTCCAAATAGAAAAGGAAATCAAACCCCCATTTTGTGTCCCCGTCCGGCTGTACTGCCACCAAATTGCACCCAAATTGCACACTGTTTATTCACAAACAATGTGCCCGCGATCGTGTGGTTCATGTTTTTCAATTTCCCCGTGGTCTCCCTGCCTTCCTGCCGAAAATAGGAAAACATGACATAACATGGCCGGGAGATCTCCTGCAACACAACAGAAAGCGTCCCGTCTCCGTTCTCTTACAATGGATAATTACGGCAACGGCAAGAGCACCATCGACATCGACAGTACGTGCCGATCTCTCACAAAGCTAGAAAACTATCAGCACACGAAAATGCCCCGTTTCATTCCCTTAGTCCCGAACGCCCGCTTGGAAAAACTGCCCCCCTCAAAACCCGAAAAAGGGCAATATTTGCTCGTTACGTAATTATCGTGGTGAGCGGCACGGAACGTGGGACACACGCTGGTGCAGGAGGGACATCGAAAAAAAACCCCAGTCTGATATACAGTGCACTACGCTCTAGCCCAAACGAAA
The DNA here is from genome assembly GCA_002091835.1 of Anopheles maculatus. Lineage (NCBI taxonomy): Eukaryota > Metazoa > Arthropoda > Insecta > Diptera > Culicidae > Anopheles > Anopheles maculatus. The sequence continues at coordinate 90,523 of KZ062018.1, forward strand.
ATGTGCCTTTAGTGCCACTCGAATGAAGACAGAACAATCGAATCCCCCGCGATCTTCACCCGGAGATCTCCGCGGCTGGCGATTCCGCGTGGTACAGTATGGTGGTGGACGTGAAGTTTTTTTTTTACGATCTGCTCTAGAATGGTTGAGGACAGTGTGCACACAGTCACCGCACGCCACACCGACTTAGATGATCATGATCATCAACCTTGCGGGACGGACGATGACGCTACTCGGAGGGTGAACACTTCCCGTTTGGGACGCGATTACGCTCTGTGTGTGTGTGTGTTTCGTTTCACTACAATGCTAATGGTGGGTGCACCGAGCTTTTGCCCTCCCCGGGGGTTTATGTTTCGTAGTAGCACCGGTACGGTTCGATGAGTTCGGCGAGGTCTAGGGCATACCCGTGCGCTCCACTTAACTCCGAACAGCGAGATGTGTGGGCGAACCACACGACAACGATGGTTCGCCGATAGGAAATGGCAGTAAAGCGGGTACGTAAAATGGTTTGTGGAACAGTGGGTGCGTTCTAGGCACGAGTTCTAGGCTCATTTCGGGCGGAAGGATCTATAGGAAAGGTTCAAAATCTTCGCTGTTCGAGGGAGATAGCTGTTAGACAGTGGTGTCAAACACAAATGAGCTCATTCTTAGTTGTTGGTTAAAGTATTTAAAGCACTATTGTTTAAAGTATTTCATATTTGATCAAATACAAGTAAATTTTTAAAGTAAGGAGAAATACGTTGAAGAACCCATTAAAGCTCTCAATAAGTGCGCCTCTTGATAGTCTCTATCTATTCTGTCTGCATTACGGTTAGAGGTTCAAGAAAATGTTTCAATTTAATTGTCTGTTCATCAGATTTAATTGACCTCACACAACGTAATGCTGGTACTATGTTGTTTGTTCTATGGTTGGATGACATTTTGCTGTCGATTACTTTCATTCCACAATTGCTACAGAGACTACACCATTTTTAGCAAAATTGTTGATGTGAATCGATTTTGATGAACCAATATCCATGTTTTCCCAGTACTAAAAGATAATTTGGGGCGGCCCGGTGGTTATACGAAAGCAGCGCCGGTCCTCACAAGACACTGGGGTTAAGACTGGGGTTAAAATCTCGTTCGGACCGCCTCCCCGGACGCAGGACTAACTAACCAGCTACGGGTAAAACCAAGTCACAGAAAGCTAGAAATAGCAAGCCCAAACCCAACCAGAAGTTGTAGAGCCAAAGAAGAAGAAGAAAAGACGATAGTGGATGTCAAATTTATACCTTCTACTAATTCTTATTCTTAAAAAAAGTTTAATATAATTTACAGGATAATTTTGAAAGCAAAATTAGATCAATATCACTGATTAAAAACTTGTTACGATTATACTTGTATTCTACTAAAGCAGCTAAGATGACACATCTCATCGCACTGTGTTTGACAGCTCTGGCGCAGAACGAAAATGCCGCCTCGGTTGCTTAGATCTTAGATGCAACTGTTCTAAGATCAAGCGGTAGCCGTTGCAAAACTATCGCTCTAATCCAGCAGCCGTTTCGACGGGTTCGACACATTCAGGTCGCTCTTTCCGTCCGCCGTTTTTTTTTATCTGCACATCCGTACGATCGAGTTTAGTTTAGAGTCAACACGACGGGAAAGCTCGATCTGAAAGCCCTTATTGTGTTGTCGATCGTGTCAGCGAATCCAGGGAGAAACGGGGAGAGGAGGCAGAGGAGCCAATCAGTTGAGAATTCAATATACACACATGTATAAATATCGCTTCCAATCTAATCAACACACACACATACAGCATGACCCCTAACGGTTGGTGGGCCATGGGCGATGGCGATGATGTTCAATTCAATTCTGTAATGCCGCGACCCTTGCGCATCTAGCGCTTCGGGGCGATTATGCTGGTGGGCGATCGTTTCGTGGGTTTGGATGTCGATGGGAGATCCAAGATGTGTATCGGGAGGAATCGATCTGTATGCTCCACAGCTGACACGGTTCGCAACGGGTGGATTATAACCCGGTTGGATGCTTGGTGGGGCGTCGGCAGAGCCTTCTCAACACGTTCTCAACCTACCGTCCGTGTACAACAAATCTTCTTTCTTCCCAGAATCGATCGAACCAATCAAGTGCACATGGCAGGGTAAAGATCGAGTTCAACAACATTGACTCACTGGTTTCGGAGCGGAATGCAACAACCCAAGAAGAGCTTCAGTTAACTCGGTCCAATTATTGTTCGATGCTTGGTAAGTACTCCATCCGACTCCGGGCAGCTCCTCTCTTTGGCAGCTGCTCCAGTTTTCTAGGCTCCAAAACAAAAAAACGGAACTGATGCTGATACGGATCGACCCCCATATATCGAGTAGCGTTTGGAGTTGAAAAACAAGCTGACCCAAGCCCGGCAGCACGCCAACAGAGCAAAGGGTTATGAATAATCGTTGGACAGATGCCAGCAAGATGGTTGATGATTAATTTTACGAGATTATGAGCTCACCCGATGACAGTTCGATACGATTTCGAGCGACCCCAAAGAGGACAAGTGAGTCGAACGTTCGGTTTTTGTTGGTCCCTCTTCTAGCACAACGATTTTACGATTATTGCTTTTAATGATCTTTATCGGTCGAAATGTGGGAAAAAAACGCAAAGGGAAGGGAGAGATCGTCCAAACCGAGCTCGTAAAGATCATCCCATTGAAATGGCGGCCGCCGTCTTGGGGGCATTGGGAAAGTGGCGTTATAATTGGTGAGTCTCCACCCTGTTCCTGGAAGTCATCCAGATTTAACACTAATGGGCACCAACATCAGCGGTTCTTCGCAATAGCTCCGGGCGACGTCCAGAATGTCACTTCCAACCATTGAGGTCAAGTGTTTCGGAGTGCTACTAACAAACCATTATCGATCGATTATGGCAGTTTTCTTTAATAGTTGGGCAAAAAGATCAAGATAGTAAAACTGATCCCCCAAGTTAGAACTTTCTTTCGCGTTAAATCGTTAAATACAACTGCTCATAAAAAGCGCTTAAAAACATCGAGAACGGCCATTTAATGGGTTTGAAAATTGAATTTCGGGCTACCCTTCTCCAACAGTGAGCTCCACCTCTAAAAATTTCACCGACAAATGTATCCGAATGTGTTTGGCCAGCTATCCATCATTGCATAATTTGTCCGTTTCGCTACATTGTAACACTCCGCGAGGGTTGTCCGAGAGTTCTCGCTCTCTCTCTCTCTGTATCTTTCTCTTCTTCTTTAGCAGTTCCAAAGATTCTGCAGGTACACCCAACTCTTGTGCCCTGGAGCGATCCAAGGGTTCTACCGCGAGGAGATATATCTCGTTAAATATTTAGCTCCAGATGAAAAATGAGTTGGGCCCCAAAAGGTTTGATGATTTGATGGGCTGGGATGGGGGTTCATCATCTGCTCGTGCGTACCGAAATCGTTCCCCGGCAGAAGTAGCGCTAATCAACCGTCCCGACTGGATGAAGCAGAGACTGGGAACGTTTCGCATTCGAAGATGGGAAGAAATTAGTTCCTTCCCTTTTGGGCGGCTGGTCGAAAACGACACAGACACGAACGGTTCAACGTACTGTGGGACGAATGTGGTTTAGTTTTTTGGAGAGGGAGAGTTTTCGGTTTCGGTATCCGATTTACGCACATGCTATTACATCCACTAATTGTGGTGTAATCGAATCTGTTGTGGGTGATTGGAAGCTGGAAGTTTTTGAGTTGTAGAAGGAGGATCTTTATTTCTGGACTCATGGTGCTTGGTAAGGCGGAAGATAGTGAGGACAGCCAGTGTTTCGCTACTGTGCAAGGACTGCACGAGACTTGTGCATACTGTAGAACCAGTGGGATGCGGAGCGAGCTTATCTTGCCTCGCAATCTGGACGGACAGTCGCCTCCGTTTGCCGTTGCCCCAGTAGATTTCGGAGCAGTGGATATTAAGATGACATAGCATTGACGAAAATGATATGTTAGACACGACAAAAATTGCGTCGATGAACGCAGCCAGGGCGATAAGAAGCATAAAACAACAGCCGAAAAGGCAAGGAAAAGATCTTATCACAAAAGATTTATCTCAGATCACGTGATGTGGAATCCTGAAGGACAGAAGTAGTCTATTGTGGCAAGGTAGAAATAAACAAGAAATATCTTGCAATCTTGTTCGAATTTACAACATAAAAAGGACATCCTATTATTCCTAACAATTTTTTTAAATGGAAAATTCATCGTGTTCTTCAGATAAGTTAACAAAGTTCTCGGAAAAACCTGGAAGTCCTGATCTCTGGAAGGAGACAGAGAGAACTTAAAATAAATTACAAGAGACACACAGTAAAGAGCCTGGATTTTAATTTATAATAATATCGATAATACAACCCTTAGGAAGACATAGAGTTTCGAGACAATCTATCGTTCTCCGTGCTAGATTAAAGTCCACGAAGCATACGAATCGAACACCCATACTGCGTCTATTGTGGCGCCACACAATCGTACAAGCAATCCGATTCCTTGCGATCTCCCTCCTATATCGACAATACGAATTCGCCCATTTATTCTCCCTTCTTCACCAGGGGTTGTAGAGTTTTGGGTAATAATGAAAGCTCGAATAAAAAAAGGGGTGCCTTATACACGCGCGACCCGTTCATACAGTGTCCCACAGGGTTCAGAGCAAACTGTGGAAATACAAGAACTGGAGGGGAAAAAAAACAACCGTCCTGGCTGTTAACGGCTGAGCTTCCGTTCGGTTGGTGCCTAGTTTGTGTAGCGTTCGGTTTGCATCTTGTTTGATTCGCTGTAGGGGAACCGATATCTGAATCACTGGAGGACCAATGAACCATGAACATGGACACGCACACACACACACACACGCCAGTGTGCAGGATATACGGAACTGAAGTTCCGGAGGGTCTCCGATTGAAGTTGAAACACAAACGAGTAGGGGAACTTCAGCGTGATGCGGTGAAGACTCAACTCAATATAGAGGGACCTTGTTGTTTGGCGTGGTGTGCATATATGCACCAGAGTGTCGATTATTGCATGCTTGCGGAACATCGTTTTCCTAGTCAAGCTGTCAATATAAGACCACCACCTCACCTCAAGCAGACAGACTTAGTCGTACTATGTGTGCTGTGGTTGTAGTTTGTTTGCAATTAATTCTTATGCCACTACTGTAGCCGTGACGTTCGCGCACGCAACCTGGAATAGAAAATGCTCTTTTCCACTATTTCCTTCCGGAGGATATTTATTGAAAAGTAGAGTTATACAGGTATTCCTTCTGAAAGCTTCCATATAACTAGTGTTGGGTCAAGTAGCTCATTTCAAAGAGCGGAGCGAACCGCTCTCGCTCACCTCGGTGAGCGGTGTGCGAGAGGTAGCTCCGCGCAGTGCGAAAAGCGCTCCGAAGAGCGCGATGTGCGATGAGCGAAAAGCGCTCCGAAGAGCGCGATGTGCGATGTGTGAAAAGCGCTCCGAAGAGCGCGATGTGCGATGAGCGAAAAGCGCTCCGAAGAGCGCGATGTACGATGTGCGAAAAGCGCTCCGAAGAGCGTGATGCGCAGTGCGCGAAAAGCGTTCTCTCCTGCACATGGCCCATCGCGCTCTTCGGAGCGCTTTTCGCTCATCGCACATCGCGCTCTTCGGAGCGCTTTACGCACAGTACGGAGCTACCTGATATTTTATAAGGAGCGCACTGTGCGCGCTCAGTAAGGTGAGCGGAGCGATTAAGGTAGCTCTTTCGCTCACGATACAACACTACATATAACACTTCTCAATAGTTAAAGGGTGTAGGACCGCCATTGAAAGCATATGGAAAGGTTCGAATAATTCCCCTTTAATCGAAGGAAGGTGTGAATGTTCGTATAATCACGCAAAGAGCCACCGAGAGCATGATGAAGCATCTTTCAGTACAATAATGCTGCACTCGCGGCTCAAAACTGCACGTCAAGCTAAATTATTTTCCCATCAACTACCTCCATTTGCTGGAAGGGTGGTCACATTAAATAGATTTATGTCATTGTAATTGAAATGTAACTAGTGCAGAAGGTAATAATAATATGTATACGACTCTTGCACAGAGAACCACCCGGAATATGTAACTTTATTATGTCATTTAAATTATGCTACAAAATGCTAATAAATCCTAGGTGCTCGCCAACGAAAACAGACACATAACGTACCGCAGGTAGTACCTACCATACCTTCTACTACCATTTTAATTATTCACATGCATTCGCATACCCAGCGCATGGGAACGGTTGCAAGCTGTTTAGGAAACAACCATTTGCCCCATCTTCTCTCTGCTTGGCGAGGTACAGGACAATAAATTCCGTAGAATAAGAGCTTTAAATAAAAGATTCGACCGAAGACGCCAGGTAGTGAGGTTGTGGATCTTCAATTCCCCGGGACCATATCGTTTTTTTTGTTGTTACCAAACGCCAGGTAAAGGTAAGAAATTGAATTATGAGAAATTATGAGAAAGGGGTAAGAAATGTTTGAAACGATGTCACACGAAGGTATTTGTTCAAGATTCGGTAGAAAAGATATGCCATCAACTTTCGAGGTTTCGAAGTTCGGATTGAGGTCACATTCTAGACGCTTTCTAACGTTCATAATTAATATCTTTAATAACAAAACATGGCGACAAACAAACATGGTGTGTGTCAAGGACGAGAGTGTGAGGCTCTATGAGAAATGTACCTTTTTTGTGAAGCAGTCGACAGTTTCCTTAGTGTCTTCCAGGTTCTTAACACAGGCGTCCTCAAGGATACAATACGCAGTTACAGATAATAACAACAAGTCGTTCATTGGTTATAAACCAATTGACTGTTAATCGTAAATTACGTTTTGCTTTAAACATGTGAGGCCTAAAGGGACTAGAGAGGCCTAAAGGGACTTTATAAAAGAACAAGACTTTAAATAGATGTACCTAAACGTAAAAGAACTAAATCAACAACTCGCTTCTGAGGTTTATAAATTGATGAACAAACAAAATTGATGAACAAAATAGAGAGAAGACTCTATTGACTATCTATACAAAACAAAGTAAAACGAAACAGTGCTGCTTCTATTGGCATAAAAAATAACAACAATTTTAGAGGACATACTGGCGCCATACGCATCCGTTTTGTGGCTCCAAAATAATATCCGCAACCCATGAATATTGCATTTGGCAGCAAAAACAGAACCAAGAAAAACAAAAAACTTGCTGCAGCTGTCAAACGAAAGCATCACACGCACACAGGCTCTCGTTTACAAGCATCCCTTCCCATCTCGTATTGCGCCATTGTGTCCGTAAGTCGTAAAGGACTCTTCGGGTTCCGTTCGCTTGCCTTCTATTGCTCCGTTTGGAATTTACGGACGTCTTGAACATATGGTACACCGGTTGTGTTGTGTGAAAAAGTTTAATTTTGCGTCTTCTTCAACGCATAACGCGCGTTACGGCTGTGTAAGTGACCGGCTGTCAGTGTGTTTGTGTGTCAAACCAGATAGATGTGGTTGCTTGCCATCCCGTCATAAAAAAAAAAACGATAGACCATTTTTATCTTCTATTTTAGATGAATTTTTAAGGGAAAACTCAGCGCACTATAACCGACCGCCATTTAGACTCTCTCTCTCTGTGTGGGCCTCGCAATAAAACTGTCCCATTTCGTTCGGCAGCACTACAATACTTCACTATGTTTATTGCGCGGAACCGGGACGACAAAAAATCCCCGAAACTACTCCGTACTCGTCGGGGTTTAGGGATTTACGGCCATTCCCATTTTCCTCACCGACGGGGGAGAAAACTGTTTTCCCATATCATAATGTGAGATAATCCACAGGCTGCAATTTTCCCAATCGTGTGGCAAGCGATTTTCGATTAACAGCGCGCGGCCTACTAAGCTTGCTGTGCATCACATTTTTCGCATCCATCGGTGCCGATTTTCCCACTTTTCCTCGGGGCTAGGTGGGTCGGGTCAATCATCGAAAGTGCAGTGTTTGATGATGCATCATTAAATATAGAAAATCTGTTAACACGTTTTCCCAAGGCACAGTATGTGGGGAGAGCAAGAGGGTGGTGTGTTTAGTTTTAGCCCGGCGCACTGACACTTTGAAACATCCAGGCGTGCACACACACATAAACACACCCGTGTCGGCTATACATACAAGTCGGAGTTTCGCCGTTTCGATCGATAAATGCAATTTTCCTGTCCACGGTGTGCCGGGTCGCTAGAGCAAGCGTTCCCCCTTACGAACGATCGAAAAAGCCGGGAAAAACGAACATTACGGCTTCGGAAAAATCTGTTGAATATTCCGCCGGCCCACGGCATTATTGTAAGGGGGAAAAGAAAAACTATTTTGCTGAAGGTTTTTTGTTGTTGCTTCTTCTAAATGCGTCGTTTACTTACCAATTCAATACTAGAAGGTTTCCGGTTTCTTGTGATTTATTGGGAAATACTTTTTATTATCCTTCCACTGCACAATAGAGCGTACCGTTTTCCTCCACCCTGTATTCAGATGTTTTTGAGCACTTTTGTGGCGATGTTCTACACGCACTGAATATTATTCACTGATTCGTTCTGTTTAGTTTTTCTGATGCTGTAAAAAAAAGGTAGAAAAATTATAATTTTTACTAAAAAACAAACTCCAAAATAGGGAAAAATGCTTTAACACGAATTACAGGACACTTTTGCCTTAAATTCACTCCTCAAAAGAGAGCCACCGAGCGCAGAAAGAGTAAGTGAGCTTTCTTGAACATTTTTATCAACTATCTGCCAACCACTAGCAGCGCACACACACACAAAGCCGAACAACATTTACATGGAAAAACTATTTTTCCTTTGACGCGCGCTCTGTTTCGCTGCGTACACGCGCGTTGCGGCTTTTCTGCACGATGAATCACGTACTTTTTCCCTTGGTTTGCGCCTTGCACGGTAGGCAATCCAGCGATACAACGAAACGCATCGGGAAAATTCATTTACTTTTCCATCAAAACGCTTGGTTTTGTTTGTATGTTTATTGGCCCTTCATTTTCTTCCCTAACCAAACAAATATGCTGTAGGCACAGGGAAGGAAATCTAAATTTCTTTTTCTCACTTGTATTTACACTCACACACGCACGAACGCTCGCACACACATGCAGCGTTAGGCAACTTTTGGTGTTGAAGGTTGTTTGTTTCCTCTTTTTTGGGCCGTTCCGTTACTAAGCACCTTGATTGCTTCATCTTTTTCTTCTTCTCCCGTGTTTCACAACGGTCTTCACACACATACACACACGTACAAGAAATATCCTTGCTTGTGTGTTTTTTTTCTCTTCTCTTTTTTACACTTTATCCGGCTTTCTTCTTCGACACTTTCGGTATCCTTTCGTACAAGATGCGTTCAATGGTGGAAAAAGTCGAAAAAAAACACACGAAGATGAAGAAAACCCCCCCAAAACCGTATCGAAGCCGCGCGCGGCCTTTTAACCGACCGGACCGGACAGAAACGATGATCCTTTTTTTCGCCCGTTTTTACTTTTCCTTCTGCTCGGAGGCTTTCTCACTGACGCGCGCGCGTGTTGGCGGTTGCCTTAGTTACACACGCCCGTCGCCTCTCACACACATCCACACACACACACACGCACACAGGCTCCCGTTTTCATCCACGTTACAAGCGAAAAAAGGATGCGTTTTTCACCGTCTCACCAAACTATCCTTTGGAACCCGTTTCGCGGTGGCGTACGAATCCCGTAGTAACGCGCTGTGCATCACCTTTCAACTATCGACCGTTTGGTAATGCGTCCCCACAACCACACACACATACACACACTTACTGTAAAGAAGCGGCACCGAACGTTAGTTAGCAGCAGCCCAACAGCACACAACCGTTTGGCTCGCGCGTTCAAACATAATAAACGGGGGGAAAAAACATAAAACATGACGCCGCGCGGCTATGCTACCTTTTTCCCAAGCGAGATGCGCCGGGTTTCAGTGTGTGTACGCGTGCGTGTGTGTGCCATCAAGAGCGAGAAAGAGAGAAAGAAAGAGATGCACATATACCGATCAAACGAACGTGAAAGAGAAACCGCTTCAACAAAGAACGAGATCGAGCGCATCCATTATGAGTTTGTCTCTTTTCGTACTTTGTTTTCTCGCTCTTTCTCGTTCCTATTTCTCAGTTGCGAGAAATAACCGTTGAGAAAACGATTTCAAACCAAGCAAGAGAGTGTGTGAGAGAGTACGATTTCCAACGGTTATGCTGGGCTGTGTAGTTTATGCTGTGTGCATTTATGTGTAGTGAACGAAAAGCATAATATGTTCCGTTTCCATCTAGAAGTGGATCGAAAAGTTACTCGCTTCTTTATCATTGATATTAATTTGTTTTATTTCAATATTTTATTAACTGCTCGTAACAAGGTTATGTAAATACATTATATTTACTAAAGTTTCCATAATTCTTTATTACTTTTAATAAGAAATTCAGATAGTAAAACATTCAGTAAACTTTTTAATCCTGTTAATGTAATTTATTTTCTATGTCATTCTTATTTTGTTCACTAACTTATTCTTAATACTTTAAATCGAATAATCTTTTCTTCTCACAAGCTTGTGTGATTTGGCTGATTGCTCTGCCCAAAAGCGCTAGAAAAGAATCAATTCGATTCCAATTAAAATATTGGCTCGTTACATTTACCCTAGTACGGTTTTGGGAATTTAGTTTGAAGGATGCTTCTTGCATACGTTCTGCTTGGTCTCTGTGTGTGTTGTTACCTTTCATCAACAACTGGGTCGATTCATATATCACGTTTACCCTCTAAATACCATAACTGATACCATCCGGCATGCATTCGCGTAATGCTTCAAACTATTTTTTCGTTCCTTCATTCCCTTTCGCCGATCTGCTGCATGATCGGATCTAGCAGAGATCACACAATAGAAAAAAAAGGTATGTAACCTACCGAGCAGTGTACCTTCGATGCTATGGTGAACCATAATTCGACGCACACACACGCACACACCAAAACTCACATCATTTCTCGATGGTCGATTTTTTTTTGTGTGTTAAACAGTTGGCAGCAGAATCGTCCAATCTGTAAGGGAACACTCAACCAACACGCACAAACATCGTCAGTTAATGGGACCCTTAGTTTAGGACCCTTGCTTAGAACCCTGTGTAGGCTCTTGCAAAGGCTTCCTCTCCTAGCCCGTAACCAACACACAGGTAGCAATCAACGAACACACCTTGAAACGAAGCGCACACACAAACAAAAAAGGATCTTCACACTGAGGGAAACAGTGAGACCAGAAAGACTACCCTGGTGGGAAGTGGAATGAAAAACTCACCCGAAATGCTTTACATATCTGAGATACGGAGTCTGTGAAACTCTTTACCGAAGGCTCGATTTACCTTTTCTGTTGTTTGAGCAGTGCGCTTTACGGCATTCCGTGAGGCAAACGTGAGTCCTTGTAAATGCGGCGTGCATGGCGGGCAGCGCACGGTAAAGGACGGCTAAAAGGCACGTTTCACAATTGTTCACACCTTTACCGGTGCTCATTTGCATGTTTCACACACCAGAGACGGTACACCTTGCAGGCGATTAAGTTGGTGTGTGGACACGGTCGAGAGATTTAATTTGTATTTGCTGAGTAATTGGTTTAAATCCACTTTTTGTATTTCATCAGGAATTCTCGTCGAATAAAGTTTAAACTCACGACCTTAAGAGTAAAAGCACTGTTTGTTTAAGCAAGAATGCTGTTAGAAAGTATTTACTTTTGAAGAATTAGCAGGACATGCCAGCATACCGATGTTTCTTATCTGTCTTCGGAATCGAAATATTTAACTATGGATATTCCGGCGGTCCGGTGGTTGATGCGACAGGGGCGCCGGTCTTTACACGGCAGGACCGGGGTTCAAGTCTCATCTGGACCGTTCCCCCATAGTGAGGACTGACTATCCAACTATGCGGTAACAATAAGTCTAGTAAGCCAGAAATGGCAGGCATGACCTAAGAGGTCGTTAGGCCAAGAAAGAAGAGGATATTCCTCTCCCAAAACCCCAATTTCCCGTAATCCAGGATGATATCAGGACACCAGGATATATCCTCCCTCAGTATAACTGAGCTAGAGCGTGATTCATTCTCCTTTTTCAACTGGAAACTCGAAAAAGACTGAATTCTTTACTAGCAAAGGTCAAGGCCCGTCAGTAGAGAACTGCTGGACGTAGCACTGTTGCATACTTTGTACATTTTAAGTTTTAATGAAGCCTCCGGGTTTGCACGAGTTAGTAGAACCCGTAGAATTCAGTTTCAGATTTCGGAGGACAGGTTTTTAAACGAAGAAACGATCATGCCATGGTAATAGAACTCCTCTACCGCCTCAAGTCTGTTGGGGCCATCTTTATTGCATCTAAATCTTTATCGGGTGTAACTTTATTTTCACTTTAATCCTTAATCTAAACGTGTCAACTTAAAGTTTGCGCTTAATCCTATATATATTTTCGATTATTTCAATGATATCCACAAACTTACAGAAATGGAGAGATCGAATAGAGTCTCGGTTCGCATGACTCCTTCGAGAGTTATCAGTAGACTAATGCTTCAACTTCAAAAGCTTCACTATTTCTACTGCTTTTGACGATGACTACAATAAAAGGATGCAAGTGTACATCAAAAGTGTATTTGGGATAAAATCGTCATATATCAAATCCTGCCTTCAAATACAGGAATTCTATACATTTAAGGTTTTCCGAGTGTAGTTAGCGCATAAAGTATCAAAAGAACTGTGTAATACTAAACTTTATGATGTGGAAAGAATCAATGACAACGCTAACACTATCCGCGTGTAACAGCGCCATCTACTGCTGAGTAGCTTTACTAATAAATTTTCCTTCAAAAACTATTTAATTTCTTTAAACTTATTGAAGAGTAAAAATCAACTTGTAACCCCTATAGTAATCTAAAAACTTTCTGCAACTTTAATTGCCCTTGCGATCAATGGGTATTAAGAAAACTATTTCAAAAGCTAAAGCGTGCCAAGAATGATCGATCGGACACAAAATCTCTGGCAACCAACTGCAGCAATCTTTTATTTATATCATGATCACCGTCAACGATCTTCATGGTTGCGATTGTTGGCCATGTTTCTCCTAATGCATACCGATCACATTAATTGAAATGGTCACAAATGGAAAGAATAGACCCGTCCGGAACCGGAGATGCTCGAGTCGAGAGGCGACATATTTACACGTGCCATACTTACCGGGATAATGTTCGATGCTACAGGCTAACCGATGCACCGATGGAACTCGGTTAGCTTGCTCAGGCGTAAATGCTTTCACGTTTCCACCAGTTGCGCCATCCATTGTGTGCACCGGAGTTCTTGACCTCGGTCAGCAAAACGGACCGGTATCGGTAACGTCCAGGTGTCAAACGTGGTTAGCGGGGGGAATGGCGTGGATTCGATCGATTCGATCGGTTCATCGGTCCGGATGTGTCTCCTTGGTCGGAGGGGGAAAATCGTTCGTCCGTTTGTTCTTGACCAATGATGCGTGCTGCCTCGGTTTTGCTGCTCGACTCGGCCCGCCATTTACACCTTTCTGTGACAGCCAGTGTGACATTAAACGGGAAAACAGTTTAAATGCTGAGTATTATGCTAGTGTTTCGTTGAACTGAATATAAAGAGAAGTCTAGTAATGGAACTTTAAACTGAGTTTCAATTCAATTTAGAGATCTTATAAAAAACCTATTGAACTTCAACATGCAAAACATATTATCTAAAATCGCCAACATTTACATATTAACCAGAAAACTGTCATATTTCATTGTTGCACCCAGTAGACCAAATGGTGATGAAAGTAAAATTAAAATAAAATTCCCATTTTCTGTTTTCACACCCCCCGTTCGATAACGAGCCGCCGCTTCAAGGCAGACCTTTTATCTCGCCCAATCAATTAATCATCCGTGAACGACCGGACCGGATGAGGATCCGGCACCCAGCCCGGGCACAAGTGTTGTCTGGCGTACATGACAGCGTACATCTGTTGACATGCACCCTTGCATACAGCAACCGTACGCCGTTGCGCCATGTAGGAGTTTGTGGGCCGGTCCAGAGCAAACAAATCGTATAGCGCTACCTTCCGGCTGCGATGATGATGCTGATATGAATCCCTCAGGATAAGGTTGCAGACTGCACACGTTAGCTGCATTGTGGCAAATTGCATTCGCTACCGTGGTACAGTGGAATTAATGTTTTCTGTTACCGGCCCGGAATGTCCTTTCAAAAATTGAAAGAATGGGGAGGATCTGCCTCGTACAGGTTTGTATTTTCATGGGTTTTGATTTGCCAATTTGTTCGAACACGAGTTCGATGCGAGATGTTGGGCAAATGTCGGGATAAATGTATTGTAATCGATTGTTTCGGAACATGAAATGATGAAATTTTATGAGTTTTATTAAAAGAGAATAACACCGTAAAGCGTTCAAAGACAGATTGAGGGGTTTTGTGGTCGCAGAGGACAGTAAATCAGTATGTTTGGCTTGGCAGGCCTTGGGGTAACATTTTGGGGTTTCTTGACTGGAACACGCGTACGTGGAGAGTTTGATATATACTTTTTTACTATAATTTAATAAGTCTTTAATAGTACGTCCTCGAAAAATGTTTGTTTTTTCCTGAATAAAATAAACATTCTGTCAAATTCTATCCGGTATTCTAAGTTATCATAGAACTTTATAAGTAAAAGCTTGATTTATTCTTGGTAATGTCCAGAAAGGTGGTTTAAAAAAATGTATTGCGAATAACTACTGATCCTTTGGTGCTGTCAACTGTTTCCAAGAGAAGTGCATTAGATTGAACTGTTTTCATATATATGTTAACAATTTTGTAGTTGTTGTCATTTTGTGGTAGCTCTTTCATTCCAATTTCTGTTGCAAAATGTAATAAAGAAACCCTCCAGAAGCACTTTTAGAGTTAAAAACACTTTTAAAGTTCACATAACTGACATTCCACCAAATATCCTCGCAATGCGCACAGTATAGCTCCTCATACTCTATACCGTATTACAACAGATCAGTACAAAATACATCACAAGCACAGCAAAAAGTCAGTCAGATTTTCCTACGTCCCTTTTTCCAGCTGTAAATTGCGCAACCGCCTGTCTCGCATGCCAAAATTTGATACACAACGTGTCTGACAACGGAAGCACCCATTCCAGGTGCGTTTCCAGGAGGTTTCGGTTTATCCCAAGCGGCTACAACCTTTCGGTCGCTTTGTCGAATCCATTCATACCGTCGAATTCCGCTTGCAACGCAGACAGTGTGTGTTTCTGTGGTTGGAGGGATTATGATGATGGCAGACAGACAGACGGTAGAGGCCGCTGATACCAGCAGATGTTTTGATAGTGTAACCCCCGGGGGCTGCATTCTGGATGTATGAAGGTTCAATCACAGATCTTGCTGCAAATGTTACGCGAATCGTCATCGTAATTCGTTGATCGTTGTTTGTTACGATGGAAAAAGGGCCATTTTTATAGTCATCATTAGGTGTGTTACGGTTTGTGTGGCCTTTATGCTATCGATTTTCTGGATATTTCATACAAAAGCTGACCAATAGTATAAATCATAATCGAAAATGATACCACGTGCCACCATGACTAGAAGAAGCTAAGCAAATGATTCACCCATATGACACATCGGATCCAAAGAATTAAATCTCGTTGATTAAATTAGTAAGGATCAACCTTTGGTGGCGTTTTATGGATTCATGATGAACAGAATTGATGATTCACACTGTTATATCTTCCAAGATGTCAATCGATTAATCAATTCTCCAGAGAAGAATTAACTCACATCAAATTTATATACAATTTCTTTCAACAAGCTATTATGTTCAAACGCCCATTTGTATACTGCTCTCTTGGAGATCGATCGTTGTCGATCTGATTAGATTTTGAAATAGTAAAAAAAAACCCATCCTCACGCTAACACAATCGTAACGCTTCGCTGACTGAGTAAAGTGGCCACGTTTGACGCTTTCCGGTCTCGGTGGTGTATTGGTTCCGGTTGTAAAAACATTCAAGGCCATACAAACACACCGTATTGTGATTTGTGGCAGACTCATCAATCGATGTCTGAAGCGTTGCCTGTGCGCTGGGTATGATTTATTGCGTGCAGGAGGTGCAAACTGGTTGACAGTGTGTAAATGTAGTGCAGATTGTGTAATATACACACTGTGCTGTAGTTGTGTGAGATATGGAATTGAGTATGCGATTTGTTTTTGATCTCAATATGTGAAAACTGTGGAATTTATAATAAAAAAAACCCTTATTATTAGTTTAACATGATCATCGTTTTTTCCCGCGTAAAAATAAAGGCCTTTTCACGTGCCTTTCAAGCGAAACATTTCACATTCATCATGGAAATCTTTCACACGTAACGGATGAAACATTTCAACATTCAAATAAGAAATATTTCACATTGTTCACACGCTGCTTAGTGCGAGTTAATTCCTACCGCATGCTTTCTTGATAGACATGAAATGTTTAATTAATTTCATTCATCACTTTAATAATTCCGGGCACAAACTAGAACTTTTACGTCGGAACTCCTTTGCATAGTGTTATAATCCGAGTCGAAATCAAGGTTAGCTGGAACGGAATGGAAGCTGACATTAATCAAATTCGAAATGATAATTTTATTCATTATCGCACCGTTCAACAAGCGTCGATTGCGTGATCGATTTGTAAGCTTATTTGCTTGCCTGTTGACAAATAAGCTTCGTCAGCAAAACACAAACACACACTGCCGAACAAGCAGAAAGAACAAACTAACTCGCAACCCGATTCCTTCCGAAACACGAGCATTAGATGGGTGTGTGTTGTGTTTAGCATATAGTCTATTTTATTTTTCCACCTTTGCCGTTTATGACCTTGAAACTAAAAATCAAATCTGAGTCTTCGCGCGCACTCACACACAGCTTATCTTCTATATCTGCACGCGTGTTTGTGTGTTCAAGCACCACGCTTAGAAAATTTCACCGTTCGGTTTGATGGTAAGTTCGTGCACCTGTACGTGGGGTGGCGTTCCGATTACGTACAGTACGGCTGCTGAGATGTCTTCCGACTCGAGCATCGGCATATCTTCCGGGATGTCGACGCCTTCGAAAATTTCTGTCCGCACTCCACCAGGACTAATACTCTGATGACAAGAACAAGGAGAATTGATTATTTGAAACGGTTGATTATCGGAAGGAAACTGGGCCTACTAACCGTCACTTTGATCTTCGTTCCGGCGTCTCGCAACTCATGGCGCATCACTTCCGTGATGGCCGTCACTGCATGCTTCGTGGCAGGGTAAATGTTCATTTTCGGGAAGTTTGGCACAGAATGTCCAGCGATGCTGTTGATGTGCACAATGTGGCCCGCCACTTTGCGTTCCATCATTGACTTGTAGGCCCACTGACTGCACAGCACCAGTCCGGTTACGTTCGTGTCTAGAACGGCCCGCAGATCCGGCGTCGTTCCAACATCGAGCAGATTGTTTGTCCGCAGAATGCCAGCATTGTTGACCAACACGTCCACTCCACCGTATGTGTCCTGAATACGCTGGAACGTTCGCTCGATATCTGTCTCGACCGAAACGTCACACTTCATGGCGTGTAGCTGTGCGGCCGCTTCCTTCGGTAGATCCTTCTTGAGCTGCTCCACACGTTCAACACGCCGGGCCAGCCCGATCGTAATCATGCCGGCTTTGGCTAGATCCCGTACAATCGCCGCTCCAATACCCGAGCTAGCACCGGTTACAACGGCCACTTTACCCACCCAACGATCCATTGCGAACGGGGCGCACTCACTAATAGTTTCACCAACTTCACACCACACCACAGACGATGGTCACACGCGACTGAACGAACGACGGTGCGGCGATACGCTTTTTGTCTAGCAAATGATCATTGTGTTTTAGGATGACTTGCAGATTACCGAAATTACATGGGAGGAAGGAAACAGGTGACTCCACGCAACGATTCGGAGGGGGGGAGGGATCAGCTATTGACTGATTGGTCGGTGAGGCCGTGTGCTGTCCAGGAGTGTCTGCAATCTTACAATACCTTTACCTTAAACTTAACTTAACTAGGCGGTGGTTCATCATTTGAGGTTTTAAGTTGCTAAGTTTGTAAGTGTTGATTTTTCAACATGATCATTAGATAAGATTGTTCTCTCTCTCTCTCTCTCTCCTCTCTCTCTCTCTCGCTCTGAGATAGTTATGTTATTATTTTAAATTTAATAAATTCCTTATCTAATTCACATTCCCGCCTGATCGCCACTGTACTAAACCGACACACCAACCCTCTGCAAGACGACACCTATAAGGGCCCCTGCGCACGTTCAGTTTACCGACAATTCTTTCCCACCGGGCGTGACGTCGACCAGTGAGCGAGCAAGGTGCTGCTCCATTCCTGCCCATTCAATTATGAATAATCATTACATTTATACTTTACATTCCGTGTGGGCACGTGTACGTGTGTTTTGTTTTGGCTCGAAAGGAACTCCCCAAAACACCGGCACCAAAAACAGAAAACCTGTTCTTGAGAAACATAAACCGTGCAGGAACGCCTTGTATTGCTAGGCCCCCTAACATACAGATGGTTTCGGAAGCATATAAGACGCTTGACCACGTTCGTATCAATCAAACATTAGAGGCACATTAGTATTAGTCGCCTGTTTATCTTATCGCAGTGTTGCGTACCCATGAATTGTGACGATGAACCAGTACCGAAGATGGACGCACAGTGTGTTGCGTTTAAAGAATGCTTAAAACGCACGGTAGCGCGTACATATATCACGTACTATCGTAACAGTTTATCAGATAAAAATGCGATATAAAAACCAGATATTGAAGTTTAATGAGGATCTTTTTTATTATGTCAATTATATTCGAAACTTTGGGGGCGGCCCGATGGTAGATGCGACAGCGGCGCCGGTCTTTACACGGCAGGGCCGGGGTTCAAGTCTCATCTGGGCCGTTCCCCCATAGTGAGGACTGACTATCCAACTATGTGGTATCAATAAGTCTAGTAAGCCAGAAATGGCAGGCATGACCTAAGAGGTCGTTAGGCCAAGAAAGAAGAAGAAGAATATTCGAAACTTTATCTCTAAAATTCTATATCTCTACTACAAATGGGACACATTAGATTGGCAAGACCTAGCGACCGTAACTACTTTTTTAATGCGACAAACTTGTTATCCAATTCTTTTCTATTCGGTAAGTTTTTTCAGCCTAGAAAGCTTCCCCGATCGGTTTGATGGTAATTTCGTGCACCTGTACATGGGGCGGTGTGCCAATCGCGTACAGTACAGCTGCTGAGATGTCTTCCGACTCGAGCAGTGGCATACCTTCCGGGATTTCTGCTGAATTAAGAATTTCTGTCTTCACACCACCAGGGCTGACGCTCTGGAAACAATGATAAGAGGGCAATTTGATTATTAACAATGCTCTTCTAGCGATATCGTGTCTACTAACCGTCACTTTAATCTTCGTTCCGGCCGTTCTCATCTCCTGACGCATCACTTCGGTCAGGGCCGTCACTGCATGCTTCGTACCCGGGTAGATGTTCAATTTCGGTAGGAACGGTACAATGTGTCCAGCAATACTGTTGATATGCACAATATGGCCATCCACTTTCCGGTCGACCATTGACTTGTAGGCCCACTGACTGCACAACACTAGCCCGGTTACGTTCGTGTCTAGAACGGCCCGTAGATCAGCCGTCGTTCCAACATCGAGCAGATTGTTTGACCGCACGATACCGGCATTGTTTACCAACACGTCCACGCCACCGTGCGTCGCTTGTATCCGTTGAAACGTTCGCTCGACGTCGGACTCTACCGAAACGTCACACTTTATCGCGTGTAGCCGTGCGGCAGCATCCTTCGGTAGATCCTTCTTAAGCTGCTCCACACGTTCAACACGCCGGGCCAGACCGATCGTAATCATACCGGCTTTGGCGAGATCCTTTACGATCGCTGCACCGATACCCGAGCTGGCACCGGTCACAACGGCTACTTTTCCGTTCCAACGATCCATTGCACTTGCTAAAAGTTCCACCGAAATCGCAACTCAGCGAGGATGGCTATCGAACAACTGACTGAACGACCGTACAGAAATGCGCTTTTTGTCTAGAAAGTCATCATACTGATTTGCAATGACTTGCAGATGTTAGCGACGAGTACATCGGGAAGCCGGCATCTAGGTACCCGACGTAACAGCTCGTTGAGGACCTAGCTCTCGAAATGATTAGGCGTGTGTTGTCTAGCAGTTTTCTATAATCAACACTAGATATACTTGAGCATGATAAGATCAGTGTTTCTTAACTGTTTTTAGCTTATACTTTATAGAGGAAATCTATTACGGATTTATGTTAGTAAAATTCTTAAATTCGATCATTCGCTTACATTGCGCTTTCTCACAAAATATGACGAATGAAGCCAATCATCTTACACACACACACACATTTCACGCTGAGTGCCACTGTGTTAGAACAAGCAAGACACGCAAGACAGGCAATGCCAAGTCCCTCTTGCCAAGACAGTAAACAGTCATCAACTCTTCTAAGGGTTTGCGCTTAAGTTTACCAACAATCGACGTCACGAATAACCAAAGCAAGATGCTCAGTCATGCTCTCGTGCAGTTTACAGGCAATACCGCAAGCGACTCGAGAGCAGTGCGATAATAAATGGTCGTTACGTTTCTTTACGTACTGGCACGTGTATGCCTTTCTGAATCGGAACTCCGAAAAGGCGTGGATACGTTTGTAGGTGATTGGTTGATAGGTTGTTCTAGCGCAGTTTGCGTATTCCAGACACGCATGATTGTTGACAAACATAGGAGAACGTTTTTTTTAATGAAAATATCATGGTAATTTACTCGAATTATTCAATTTTGTCTACACCTTTTGATTCATCAAGCTGACATCTGTGGCTGATCGCACGAGTGTGTCCATGGCCTATTCGTCAGCATTGGACAGAACTCTTGTCTTAAAAATGTTCTATACAGCACTAGCTTGTCCAACTGCGAAAGCTGCGTTGAGTGGAAGAATTTCCTCGGGTTGCTTCGATTTATCTTTTGCCCAATGTTAGGTGAAGTTTTGGACGACTTCAAAGAGATCATCTATTTGTTAGAATCAAATAAGCGAAGGTCATCATTTATACAGATTTGCCAACAACAATTTTCATCCCACTGTATTGTATTCGATCGTGTAATGAGTTATAAACAGCTTATGAAAAGATCGTTTACAATCACGATGATTTCAATTAAACTCAGTAAAAAAAACTTTCACCAAAATGCAACGTTCTTTCCTTAGTCCCAGGTCTCGTCACAATCTTCCAGCGTCATAGCCACCACACCTTGGCTAGCTTTCGCTTCCTCACTATCGTCCCACGCCGGATACCGATCATCATAGTCCTCTTCATCGTGGAACCGATCCTCGTCTGAATCGTTCTCCTCGTCATCCTCATCCTCCAGCGACAAAACAACGATATCATCCGCTCCGACATTATAACCCGCCCGTATCAACGATTGTCGCACCTCTTCAATACTTGCCAACTGCTCCATACCCATACAATCGTGTACGGTGCGCAGCGGTATGAGATAGCGATCCTGTTCCGGTGCTAGAAAATCTTCCCCAAAGTTACGCATCCTTCGAAGCTGATATTCGGCCGCATCTTGAATGTGTTGTTCGCGTGAACGATTGTCCGGTGCTGCTACCGGGTACACTTCACTCGCAATCAACCAATACTCGCGTCCCGGTTCGTTCAGTTCGTCCTCCTCGAAGTTACCGCTATCGTTTCGTGTGCGCATTTCACGAGCTTCCTCCTCCGGAATGTACATATCGAACATGTCACCATCGTCATCGTAATCGTCAGCGTCACTATTTTCATCATACACTCCATAATCACCATTGTGCAGATGGTCGACATTATTGAATACGTCGTCGAATTGGTTGGCTCGCTCTTCTGCTATGACATCGTCCGCTACGAATAGACCTCCGCCAGGTTCTTCACCGGCCGGTGACTCCGAAACGGCTTCGTTTGTTGGCGGTTGAAGCAGAATAATTTCTCCATTTTCTTCCAAGTACATCGCGTTTGGACGGGCGGGTACTACACTATCGCCCGGTCCTTGATCAACCTCGATCGATCCGGTAGGAACTGATTCTTCCAGCTCAGGACTATCTGTCGATTCGATTGGCTGTGGAAGACTGGCGAGAAAATCGTGTCGCACGAAAACTGCCATCTGACTCACACAACCGATCGTCTCGGAACCAACCGGTGCAGGTCCAATGCCGAAATACTTAACACAGTATGCGGGATACCGTTGGCAGATCGATTCGGCCCATTCCTCGAACTGAGCCCTGGTCCACTCGAACTTGTGATCATGATGGCGGAACCCGTTTTCCAGCAAACCATCAAACAGCACGTTGTAGTCTGCATTCGGTGTGGAGAAGAATGCCACCTTTGGTTTGATGAAACCGAACACATTTTCGGGCACTTTGTCCAGGATCGGTTGATGCAAATGTTCGATACTGATGTGAGGAGTTAGTTAAGTTTCTAGAGGACAGAGAGCTGCTTACTTACATTTCGATTCCAATCACCACATCCGTTCCTTCGAGACATTCGTGTGGTTCGGCAATGTTTCCACGCCATACTTCTACAGTGAGCGGTTTAACTGGAGGTGATAGGTAATCGTTAAGCAGTGGCCGCACCATATTCCGACACTGTTGTAAAATTTTGTCATCAATATCAACCTGGAAAGAGACGTTAGGGGAACAGTAAAGGTTAGAATATTTGGACGACACTCACAGCTCCCTTGACCACCTGAACAGGAATAGAAACAACATTTTTTTGAATAAATATAGTCTCCCATTCTTGGAGAGAATTACTTTGGGGAGTATCTTCTTAAACATGATAGCAGTAGCTTATCAAAGCATCGAGCAAGCGGCACAAAATCTCGGTTTGAAGGTCATCGAGGTAACAAAAAACCGCAACAACCATGATAAAACAATACTGATATACGCACTAGTCATGTGCTGATAGGCGATTGCAAGTTCACAAAAACTTCACCTAGGTTGGGTCAAAAGGCAGCACTGACAACAATTTAAATGTTAGCCGAATTTGAGTCAGTAAGGAGCGGTTATAGTTCCACAATAGCATACAAGCTGGGCTCCTCTACGCCTCGTGCCGAACGGGTCGCTGACGAGCACTTTTCTGGCAGGGCATGAGTCCGGCATCCTCATCGCGTGGCCCAACCAGCGTATCCTTCCGGCTTTAGCAACCGTCAGGATGTCTGCATCGTTCAACAGCTCAGATAGCTCGTGGTTCATTCTCGTTCTCCACACGCTCTGCTCGCACACACCGCCAAAGATGGTCCGTAGCACCCGCGGTTCGAAAATGGCGAGTGCATTGGCGTCCTCCGCCAGCATAGTCCAGGACTCGTGCCCGTAGAGAACTACCGGCCGTATCAGTGTGCGATATATGGCGCATATCGTGCGTTGTTGGAGTCTTCTGGATCTCAGGAGTTTGTGGAGTCCGTAGTAGGCACGATTCCCCAGAACAATGCGTCTTCGGATTTCGCTGCTTACGTTGTTGTCCGAAGTTACGATCGTGCCAAGGTAGCAAAACTCCTCTACTACCTCGAGATCGTCGCCGTCAACTAATACTCTGCTTCCGAGTCGTGCTCTATCACGGTCAGAGCCTCCGGCAAGCAGGTACTTTGTCTTCGTCGCATTGATCCTCAATCCAATCCTAGCGGCCTCGCGTTTCAGTCGGGTGTACGCTACGTACACCGCCGCAGATGTTCGCCCGATGATGTCGATGTCATCCGCTAAGCCAAGGAATTGGAGAGACCGGGTGAAAATCGTGCCCCGGATATCGAAGCCCGCGCTTCGCATGACACCTTCCAGAGCAATGTTGAACAGCAAACAGGAGAGTCCGTCCCCTTGCCTCAGTCCCCTGTGAGATTCGAACGAATCCGACAGCATGTTCGACACTCTCACCTTGCACTGCACACCGTCCATTGTAGCCCTCAACAGCCGTACCAGTTTCGCAGGGAAACCGTACTGCCGCATGATGTTCCATAGCTCGGTACGATCTATGGAGATTCGAACGATTCCGACAGCATGTTCGGCACTCTCACCTTGCACTGCACACCGTCCATTGTAGCCCTCAACAGCCGTACCAGTGTCGTAGGCTGCCTTGAAGTCGATGAACAGGTGGACGACCTTACGTTACATCCCGCAGTCCATTGTCATTTGTTTCTTTTTCGGATTACTTCTGTAGCACCATGCAGATTTCCATTTAATTATCATGAAACGAAAAAGAAGAGACACATCGTAAAGGATTTCGACGCCTTGTTAGCATCAAATACAAGTTCTTTTATTATTAATTTTCACTATACAGTTCAAAATAAAATTTATTATAATTTAATTTAATTATATACTGCTTATTGTAATTTCTTTTAACAATCCTGATCAAACCCAACCGCACAATAATCAGGACGACACACTCAACCTGACACACAGGAGGAACAAATCGTGTGGACGTTAGTAGGAAGAAAGCAAACGCGTATCGGCTCACGCACACACACACTCTTGTGAATGGAAGAGGGGGAGAAGAACATCTGTACAGAGAACCTAATGATTGAGTTGAAAATAAAGGAACACCTATTTCCTGCACGTATGTGGACCATAATCACAGAAATCGGTTGTGTTGCAGTATATAAAAGAAAAGGATATTCGGGGTTTTCTCCCGGATGAGAGCATGATTTGAAGTATGGACTATTGAAACAGTACGTCGCAAACGGTTAAAATTCCATTTGATCATAACCTGTATCGCTAGATCCCTGGCTGCTGCTGCTGTTGCTGCTGCTGCTATACTCTACCCTCCACAGCTCTTCACACAATTCGATTTTGCAACAATTGCTTCCAAAAGAGGGGCGGTTTACGATGCACCATCGTCGTGAGCATCAACTTTATCCGATCACTGATCGGATAGTCCGGATTCCAGCTGCTCAATCGCTGAAAAATGTCCACAAACCCGAACCGGCTGAATTTGATCAGCCCCGCAATGGCTTCCTCCTGAATCGCCCGGTGCCCTTCGGACAGCTGTACGATGGTGGTGAAAATTTGCATCACCCGCGACGTATCTTCATTCGATGGTTGCGTTTTCATGATGGATGCAATCGTAAAGATGCACGTCACGATCCGATCGTCCAGGCTACCTGTTGTTGCTGGATCGCCCGTACTACCGCCCGAAGCGTCTACCATCGTTGACCCAGTACTGGCCGCCCGCATCAGCTCGAATTGCTTGAGGTAATCGTTCAGCAGCGGATACAGACGCTTCTGGAGGATGTGAGCCCGGGCCCAATCGAACCCGTTCCGTTTCGCCACCAGTATGAGCGAGTGTGCCACATTGCGCAGCTTGTTAGCACGGATCTTTTCGACCAGATTCACCACCAGCTCGTCGTACGTTGGACTGCCCTGCTGGTACCCGTACGAGAGAAACAACATTTTTTTGAATAAATATAGTCTCCCATTCTTGGAGAGAATTACTTTGGGGAATATCTTCTTAAACATGATAGCAGTAGCTTATCAAAGCATCGAGCAAGCGGCACAAAATCTCGGTTTGAAGGTCATCGAGGTAACAAAAAACCGCAACAACCATGATAAAACAATACTGATATACGCACTAGTCATGTGCTGATAGGCGATTGCAAGTTCACAAAAACTTCACCTAGGTTGGGTCAAAAGGCAGCACTGACAACAATTTAAATGTTAGCCGAATTTGAGTCAGTAAGGAGCGGTTATAGTTCCACAATAGCATACAAGTCATGAGATCCGTACCCCCGGCTGCATCCGATATCCCTCAGGTCAAACTCCACTTGATCCAGCCAGCGAGCTCGCTGTGCTCCTCTGTGCCTCGTGCCGAACGAGTCGCTGACGAGCACCTTCCTGGCAGGGCATGAGTCCGGCATCCTCATGTTCCGCAACAACCAGAGCAAATCACGCTTCCGGTAAAGGCCAGATTCAGACGATCCGCCAACGTTTTCGCTATAGTTTACGTTCATCAGGATCGTACGTAACGTGGCGATCATTGCATCCGAATTGTCGTAGTGTGCGCTTCCCTTCTTCGGCAGGGCAAACGGGAACGCTCGCAGCAGATAGTACACCAGCGGTAAACCTTTGTACCCGAAGTAGTACAAACACTTGAACATGTACAACCGTACGCTGTACTCGCGCTTCCAGGGCATCTCGGATGGTTTACTGTCCTCGAGACCGATGTACAGGAAGGTAAGCGCAATCAACCCGGTCAGTGGCAAACAGTCACCTTTCAGCTGAAACATCCGCCTGTCTAATTCACGCACCAGCACATCCTCGAGCGCATCAATCCCGTACCCTAGGTGGCGTACGATAAGGATAAGCTTCTGTTGCACTATCGGTAGCGGTGGTGCTGACAACCGTAAGGATGTCTGCATCGTCAAACAGCTCAGCTACCTCGTGGTTCATTCTCCTTCTCGTGGTTCAAGATAGTCCGTAGCACCCGCCGCTCGAAAATGGCGAGTGCATTGGCGTCCTCCGCCAGCATAGTCCAGGACTCGTGCCCGGGCGGTGAGCCGAGCATATTGAACGTAATGTCCCCACAGGAAACAACCAGCTCGAGCAAGGCAACGGAAATGAGGTGCACGTCTTGGGTGCAGTTTAGCACGGCCGTTATCGTTTCGTTTACGACCGTCTCCGTCCAATCGGAGCGTTGCAGATACACCGTCAGTATGTCGGACAGTTGCTGCAACAGCTGCTGTTCCTGGACATTGAAGCGGCCCGTATAGCGGTGGGACGATTCTTGGCCGTTTTTCGCTTTGTGAAGCGCAATGAAGGTGTAGATTGGTTCCTTCCGTTGTTGGGCCTGTTGGCGCAGGTGTGAATGGAGCGCGACGTGAAACAGTGGTATTCGGGGCGGTGTGATGGATGCCGAAGGGGAACGATCGCACGGAAGGGGTGGCGAAAGCGGTGAGTCCGTTGTACACGCGATGGGACGGGCCGGGGATTGTTGTCGTACCGGAACCGAAAGACTACCCGTTTCGTGTGCCGGTGGTGACATTGGTGAATCCCACACGGTACACGATGGTTCGTCGTTCGGTAGCGGATCGATATCGATCACTAGCTCACCGATACTGGAGAAACTTTCGTTAAGCTCTTCACTAATTTCTCCATCCTCGAGTCCGGCTGTCGGGACAGTAGGAGCTGTTTCATCTGTACACGCATCCTTGTCGGATGTTTCCATATTTACAGGGACGTTTTCAACGACTGAAGCGACAGCTGGTGCAAGGGTTTCTGCTTGCTGTGTGGTGGAATCTTCAGATAATCTCCTTGCAAGCGACGCATTACACTCCGACGAATTACCTTCA
Source organism: Anopheles maculatus (assembly GCA_002091835.1). Classification (NCBI taxonomy): domain Eukaryota; kingdom Metazoa; phylum Arthropoda; class Insecta; order Diptera; family Culicidae; genus Anopheles; species Anopheles maculatus. Next base: position 117,918 of record KZ062018.1, read on the forward strand.
CCCAAAGACTCTTCCGTTACTCTCCTTTCGATTGGTTGCGCAACGATTCTTGTGACCTCTTGCGATGACGTACTTGCTTCACTAACCTTCCCATCTTTTACCTCAATAGCGGTGGAATTGGCTGTAGCTTCCGCTTCCTCTATTCGATCGTTAGTTGGTGTGACAGTTTCAACCGTGTTTATATTCTCCGTTTCACTACTTTGAACAGTAGGCACCGTTTCTTGCTTCTTCGCTTTCTCTTGCTCCAGCTCCATCAGCTCTTCCGCAAACTCTTCGTACCGGTCGGTAATCGGTGACAGTGGTCCACTCTCGCCGCCCTCCTTCAACGGTCCAATCATGTGCGCCATGATGGAGGAAAACTTTTCATCCCAATCGTCTTCCAGCAAAAACTCTGTCGTGGGCGATGTAGGTCGTGCGCTCGGTGAGGAATCGCCGCTGTTCGGTTGCCCATCGAAACGTATCCGTTTCGAGGCGTGAGGTAGTTTGGGTGGTTCATCCGAACGGCGAGCACGCAGCTTTCGCTTGCTAATTGGTGGTTGCGTTGGTGTTTTGAACTGATCCTTCACCAGTTGGTTCGTTTCCTTTACCTTGATCGGGGACACGAATGTGGCGGTAGTGGATGCAGGTGGATAGCAGCTGGAAACGCACGGGACGGGGGGTGGTGTTGTGGAGGGACATGGCAGTACTGCTGGCGTTGGTGATAATTGTTTATCTGCTGCTGCTGTTTCCGGTACAGCCACAGCTACTACATTCGTGTCATTTTCGAGCTGCGATACGTCATCCGTTGTGGAGGACTGATTTGTTCCCGCTAGCGTTGAAAGTTCTTGCTCGCCGCCTTCCTCCATCATCTGCAGCTGCTGTTCTATCCGATCGACCTCATCGTCTAGAGCTGTAGAAGACTCCTTTTCCGCAGACATTGGCGCCAATTTTAAAGGTGAGATTATGCCGGCTTGATCCTTACCGTCGCTACTATTCTTCGATACCGCTTCGGTACGATTAGTTTCTGTGCTTTGAGCTACCGCTGGAAGTAAGCATGCCAAGAAATTGTGTTAACGGATTGTGACTAGAAAGGGTTTGCAATCATATAGGATATAATAGTGCAAATAGTTAGGGAAATGTTGATTTTTTAAATGGCATATAACCGAGCCAAGGCTCTCCTGCTAGCTAGATAAAACTGCTAAGTGTCTTGCAGTGTGCGATCTTCGACATTTAGAGCAATCGCTTTGGCTTTACTAATAATATTGGTGTTCGCTCTAAGTACGACGCTTAGGACTGACCACTCCGGTAGAGATAAATGAAGTCTTGTAAACTAGAAATTACACAAAACTCTCGAAATAACAATGTCCAAGACGAAGAAGATCAGCTCCTCTTAAATTAACAAACCAGTTCCGTTACTGTTTGCCCTTTCCCATCTAATATGATTGCAAAACCGACAGAACACGTTAAACACTTACCATCGAGTTTCGATCTGCTGCTAAGATTTGGAATAATTTGTCGCTCGGGAGAGCGGGATTCCGGCTCTACTAGAACTACTGTTGCTACTGCTTCCTCATTATTGCTTATCTCTTTGGTTGCCGAAACAGCACTCACAGTCTCGATCTCCTTCTCAACGTCCATCACAACACCACCATCATCCGGCACCGTAGCTGGCCTCCTTTCTGGTAGCACCGTGCTGCTGCTGCTGTTGCTGCTGTTCGGAAGAACATTTGCCCCAACCGGTACTGTGGTCCCCCGATCTTTCCCATACCCGGCCGCTGCCACAACCGTCGCCCGAACGTTGGAAAACATGGTGCTCATCAGTTCCGATTCCCGACGACCGTCCGCCTCGAGCATATCGCGAATGGTGGTCAGTTGTTCGTTTAGCATGTTGTAACACTGATTGTCAAACCGGCGGCCACTACTCATCAGCATGAATATGCTCTCGCCCAGCAACCGCCAGATGGTGGACAGATGTGGATGCATACTGCCGAACGTATCGTGCGGTTCGAACCCGAACCCGGAAGCAGGATAATCTTCCTGCTTGATCTTCCCGAACAGTTGCTCGGCCATAGATGTTGCGTACTGCTGCTCCACCGTACGATAGTCGATACGTTTGCGAATGTTTTTCAAATTCGTCATCGTGCCACAGGTGGTAAGAGCCGGTTTTTCCGCGCCCGGATCGGGTTGGCCCGTTTGCGTGCCGACTGACTCGTACAGGGGCAGAATGTCGGTGATGGGTGTTAGCAGCAGTGGCGGAAGCGGGACACACTCGCGTAAAATTTCATCCACCGATTTGAGCGTCACCTCGGGGAAGTTTACGCCAACGTCCACACGCTTGATAAACACGGATGTGCACGTTGCCCGGGTGATTGTTGACATGCTGTGCATGGTTGCTTTATCGCAGAACGTTTTGCTTACCGTTTGCTCTTTCGGCTGCTGTTTCTGTACCTCCTCGAACGCATCCGTTCCACAATCCCTTACAGCTGGCCGTACCGGCAACGACGGGTCTGTGTTGTTCGCACTGTTTCGCATTTCCACCCCGACCGTTTGGCACTCCTGGTCCTGCATTACAGCCGACCTGGTACGCTCCTTTCTTCGCTTGCTACGATGAAAGGCCGCTTGCTGGATGAACGCTTTCACATCGTCCGGAAGGTTGAGTATATCCAGCGCTGGCAGATGATGCTTTAGGTCGCGCTTTTTGCTGCAATCGCCCGTATCCTGCCCGAAGTAGCGTATCAGGTCGGTAATAAGCGATCGGTACCGGCGCTCCTTTTCCTCATTCTGCCGATCGTTTTCCGCCAACCGTTCCATGAGTATCAAATCGGCATTGATCTTGTCACTGTCCGCTTCCAGACACCGTTCCTCCAGCTGTTTACATTGGCTTACGTAAGAGGCAAGCTGTGATTCGGCCCGTGCCGCTTTGGCCGCCTCCGTCTCGTACAGGGTCTTTATCTGCAGGGCCGATTCGTGCAGGGACGAAATCTTTTCCCGCAGCAGATCGTTTTCCTCCTTTTGCTGCTTGTGCTGCCGGACCAGCTTGTCCGTACTGGCGAGGGTGCTGGCGATTACGTTCAGGTCGAACGCGTTCATGTTATCATTCGTGATGGCGCTATAAATAAAATCTTCCCCGCTCATCGTTTGTTTGGCAAGCCGGCCGGAACTGTCTCGGTTGTAGCGCCGTGTGTGTGTGTGTTGTCGGAGGAGGATGGGGTGTGGAATGCACGCGTAAATATACACCCACTAACCCGCGAGTTGCGCCTTCGACGAGGTGATCTTGAAGATGCTATCCTTGCGTTGACGCTTTTGCGTCAGATTGCGCAGTCGATGATGGAGCAAGATCCGAACAGGATAAGGCGGAAAGAATGCACTGAAAAACACACCAATACCGGCAAAACGGAGCGGCGAAATACGATAACATCAGTGCTGCTCTCTTGGTGAAATGCCGGCTAGGCTTGACTACGGTTACGTTTGAATCCTTGACTGCTTCCGTGTGTTGGTGTACGTACGGGATGTCCTTTCTTGCATCCGTGCTAGTACACTACCAATTTCACGTTCAATCACTTTTGGTTTCACACACGCGTGTACAGGTGAGAGGAGTGCAGCCAATGGTGCAATGACTGCTGGTGGCGGCGTGCGCGCGTGTGTGTGAATGGGGGAGCGGGGAGTCTTCTGCTAACTCGCACGCTTCGTCCTTGGCGGGCACAAACTGCTCGCTGTTCCTAGCCGTACTACTATTAAAGCCAATCGGCGAGGATGGCTGAAATCTCACGCAAACTATTTCCACCGAACGTTTTGATCAAAATCGCCATTCCGAATGCGATTTTTCCCCCTGCTGTACAGTGAAAGCTGTGGAGTCCGTAGTGGTGGTGAATCTATTTCCCTCAGCGCACTTCACATGTTTTGACAACATGCGGTACATGTCAAAGTGACGTTTTGCGATCCCTTCGGAAACGGATACATTTGGTAAAATCACCGAACTGCATGGAGAAAATGCGCGTACCAACAGCATATACCATCGATTTAGTAGCGGAATTACTGTTTTGTAGTAATAATGAACACTATTACATCGATATTGCTAGTTATAAGAGCCTTAAATTGCATGCTTTTCAACAAGTTTGAGCCTGTAATCAGCACGATTACGATGAGGTGCTAATCGTAGCGTATCATATTACTAACGAAGCCGCCACCAAACACAGACATTTGGAATTGGCCTCTACTAACAATATAGTGGGTAATACATAATTCTATAAACTGCCAGGTCTGTGCGATTTGCAACTAGACTAGAACGTCCACTCGCAGAAACGATCACTGACGAGGTGTTCGATAGATACGTAACATCTGCCATTAGGTCAGTTAAGCTAAGGCTAAAGCTAAGCCTTGGGTCTTAACTAAGTCAATGAGGTTTATAAAAATGTTCCTCACGATCCGTTCTCTTTGCAGAAAATTTCACATGTGTGAAAACTATCCGAAAAAGACGTATTTTCACCATCTGGTATTTCGCGAAATGAGCATTGCCTCTCAAATTGATTACATTACAGTGATCTAAAACAGAAATAGACATCAAACCATATGTCTACATTGTAATTACCTCTAGTATTTTCTCGACCGCAGGCAGTGAACGTAACAATCGAAAGAATTTCATTTCTGCACAGCCAAATTCGACGATCTGCAACAAAACCACAGAAAATTAGAAATAATCACATCTGTGTTGAGTCCGGTAGACATCGGCTACCTTCTCGAATGAATCCTTCCAATAATCCAGCTCGAGCAGCCGCAAAATCGCCGAATATCGCTGCTCGTAAACCGGAGGATCAAAGCGTATCTGTTTGTTTTCATCGTAGAAGCAGCTGTTGGGAAAGTTTGTCGCTAGTTTTATATGCTCCATCTTGGTTTACAATAGTCGGATTATATAACACATGTGTGAAAACTATCCGAAAAAGACGTATTTTCACCATCTGGTATTTCGCGAAATGAGCATTGCCTCTCAAATTGATTACATTACAGTGATCTAAAACAGAAATAGACATCAAACCATATGTCTACATTGTAATTACCTCTAGTATTTTCTCGACCGCAGGCAGTGAACGTAACAATCGAAAGAATTTCATTTCTGCACAGCCAAATTCGACGATCTGCAACAAAACCACAGAAAATTAGAAATAATCACATCTGTGTTGAGTCCGGTAGACATCGGCTACCTTCTCGAATGAATCCTTCCAATAATCCAGCTCGAGCAGCCGCAAAATCGCCGAATATCGCTGCTCGTAAACCGGAGGATCAAAGCGTATCTGTTTGTTTTCATCGTAGAAGCAGCTGTTGGGAAAGTTTGTCGCTAGTTTTATATGCTCCATCTTGGTTTACAATAGTCGGATTATATAAATGCACTAGCCATTCAAAAGAGTGACCAACGATAGAAATAAGTTCCCAAACTACAAGGATATTCCGTGGATAGTACTGCTGATACAGCGTAATTGTAAACAATGCAAAACGGCTGCTTTTCGGAAAGCTGTGCTGACAAGTGCGTGATCAAACAAAACAATTCAACTAGCACACTGGTCGGCGCGTGTGTTCATTCGGTCATTAAATCATTAAATTTCTTGCATCACGTATCAGTAAGCGATGGAATACAATATTTCGAAAGCAAATTATATAAATATTGATATTTTGCTATCAACCACGTTATTTATCGATCATAATCGCTACGCATCGCAATGAGCAATTAGAAAATCAAGTTATGGTCTCCAGTTTCTGACCATTCGCCAACTGTGCGCTGAATTACCAAACATTCCAGATCAGCAAACGTCAGCCGGACCGAGCTGTCAAAGAAAATGTCGCAGCTAAAAACAGAAAGAAGATGAAAGCATTTGTCACTTTGAAATGAGCAACTTCCAAAAGAAAGTGAGTTTATTTTCGAACAATTTCCCGTGTTTCTGTTCTTCTAGCTTGCCCACGCCGAGTTAATATCGTACGTGAACATCTTTGCTATGTTCTTCCCGTGTGGGACATACTCCAGCGAGCGGTTGTGATTCATAATTTACGACGCAATGTGCGCCGTGCGCAGGGCAATTCATCCGCTTGGTGGTTTCCTCACTACCGAATGATGCTTTTGACCGGGAACGTCAATATGTTTCGTATTCTTGGTTTTGTGTATATTTTTGTTATGGTTCGGCATTGATGCTTCCATTTGCCGATTGTCGCACACCTGAAGCGCGTTGTAAATGCTATGAAAAATGCATTCCAAGACGGGCGTCTGAAGGTGTACGCATTCCGGATCCATCGGTCGGATTCGGGTTTGTTTATATCGATCCATCATGACGTGCGGTATCGTGCCCCGGGCAGACGAATAATAACATTTTGCGACCAGCATCCGTACCCATCCCGATCATCCATACTTTCTGTAACTTTATGTAACAAATAACATGTTTTCCCGATTGCAGGATGTAAGCGGTATGCCTTCATCATCAAGACCACGAGGAATGTCTGGGGCTGGATCGGGTGGATCTGGCCGACCAGCTGTTATGCCGCCAATGTCCGAACGTCAGCAGATGGCACTGGTGATGCAGATGACTTCTGGATCCAACGATGCGGGTACGAACGGTCAAACCTTTTCCCGTCTTCGCAACCGCTTGTCTCACTAAATGGATTGTTTTGATACGTTACAGAAATGAGCCCCGGAGGTGGAAGTAGCAATTCGGCTCACTCAAGATCGCGGGATCGTATAAATGAACGGGGTGAGACAGCGCTCCATATAGCGTCGAAAAAGGGGGACCAGGATTCGGTTAAAAAGTTACTCGAGCAAGGAGCTAATCCAAACGTGACCGATTTTGCTGGTAAGATCAAAAACATCTTTTGTTTTGGACACTTTGTGGCCAGTGCCGGTGGTATACTATGGCAATACAGTAGTAGTACTTCAAAGGTATCTGCATTTTTATTTATATGCAAGCACAATAACGAAAATTAGCTTATAAGATTTACTACAAACTATACTCTCAAGACAGACTGATTTTGTTTTTAGCCGTTGCTCAGAACCAGTATTACTCCGTAGGCAGATGATGATGTTTTTCATCCGTCCCATGACCTATATCCATGTTTGATAAGACAGTCTATAACTAGAAGCCGTAATCTATAACTATGCGGAGATTTCGTTCATATATCTTGCTCATTAAGTCTAGATAGCTGCTTAGATAAATTTATTGAAAATCCTGTTGTTCTTGACTTACTATGCGCTCTTAATATGTTGCACATTAACGAAAATTGGTCCTTGTTTCACGGTCGGTCCACATACAATTAGATGCATAGAAGCTTTGCTGTGTCAGCCCGAACGGATAAATGCTAAGACACTCTTCTCTTCCTTTGGCTCTACAACTGATCTTCGGTTTTTATAGATCTTGGCCTGCCAGATTATTGGATTGCTTTGGCTTGTTTATTACCCTAAGCTGGATAGTAAGTTCTCGTCCGTGAGTCAGGATTTGATCAGGTTATCAGCTTGAGGAGCGGCATTTGAAAATTTGTCCGTACTGTACAATTTATTCCTGAGCGAAGAAATTTGAAGTAATGAGACACATCCTTACGACTAGCTATAGCCGTTTGTGACTATTCCCGGAAAACCGATACTTAATCGTTATGGAATACATAATTGCTAGAGACGGAATAATTGTCGAAACGGTGAAAAACATCTCTAACAACATGGGCATTATTATACCCAACTTGCCGATCAAAAAGATTTCCAAATGACCTCAGCAATAATAATTGTTGTAGGGCAACTTATCCTCAAGCTAAAAAGGCAACCAGCAAATCACTCTCTTAAGGCCTTAAGGCCACCAGGGGTCGGCTGTATATACTTTGGTAGAATGCTTCTTAAATGTAGGGATAGCATGTGTTAACAAGATTCATTGTGTTAACAAGAGTAATTTTAATTCCATGATCATCTAAAGTTAGTCTATTTTATGCTTTCGTTAATCACCATTACAAAGTGGTTTTGTCAAACTAAAACGTTTGACTCTTTGGTGTCAGGCCTTGAGGCCACAGTCTGTCCAAAATGATAAATAGATTGAGAACAACTGTACAACAATCGCAATGGAGGCGTATATTCTATATCAATTTCCCCCCACTTTTTTAAATCTTCCGATGCACCCTTAGGATGGACACCCTTACACGAAGCCTGCAATCACGGCCATTACAATGTTGCACTGGCTTTAGTTAAAGCGGGAGCAAACATTAATGCTACCGGGCTGGAAAATGATACGCCGCTGCACGATGCTGCCATTACCGGGCAGCTGAAGCTGGTAAAGATGCTTGTCGAGCGTGGTGCAGATCCATCGTTCAAAAATCAGAAAGGCAAAACACCGTGCGACGTAGCCGCTCCGGCTGTGTACAACTATTTGACGCAGGCAAGAGGTAAGTGGATTTGGTTTTACATTAAAAAATTGCTGCATTTTAGTGATAGACACAAAGATACTATTTCCACCCCAACAGACACAAAGATACTATTTCCACCCCAACACGTAAGATATAAAATCACAGCGTGTAAATCATCGTTTCGATACTATTTCTATGATAAATATGAAATGAGCGAGCAAAAAACCATGAAATTACAATAATTGTAGGCGATGAAGAATGCGGGAAAGACATTTTCACATCTTGTCACGCGCCAAGAATAATAATTGGTAACAGCGTAATTGGTTTAGCAGCATCAGCATCCGTCTGGGCCGTAAATTGACGTAGCGTTTCGATCTGCTTCTTTAATATTCTGTGGCATGGCGCTTACGTTGCTGTGTCTGTCAATTTTAAATGGTACTTTTCGCGTCATCTTGCCAATCCAAGTTTGGCCAACGAACGTGTCAACAGAGTGCTTTCTTTGCTTAGAGATTCTCCAGGGTTTTTGGCCCATTTGGTTTCGCGCAATACGCAGCGATTTAAAGGGGATGGGAAGAAACTTGACTAACACAGTTCTTTTTTTGATAAACTAAATCTTTTAATAGTTATTTATTTAGCTATAGTGTACATTTTTATTTAATTTGAATGAAAAGTATAAAAATAAAAATAAATTATGGACGTGTTACGTTAGAAACAATTATGTCCTGCACTACACAACATTTACGGCGAACAAAACGGTATCCATCATGAACAAGCGAGATCCACCGAAGGTCGATAAACCATCTAATCGATGTAAAAATGAAGGCACGTTCCCCACAAACGTGAGACGCCCGTATCTGTGCAGCATTCTATGCTCATCAATATTAATCACAGCCCGCACCATCTTCAATGTCTTGCCTAATAATCTAAATAACCTGCCCGTGCCCTCTCCGATCGGCTATCTGTTTATCAATTTATCTTTTTGGCATGGAGGAAGGCGTAAAGAACACCAAATCGTTGTACAAGCTTTGTACCGTTCAAACCGTTTTGTTTATGGGCACATGATGATGCTAATTATTAACAAAGTACGCCAAAAGTTGACAAAATAGAACAAATATTAGGATAGCATTATGGTGATCTGTTTTAATACTTGTTATCTAATCGTATCACACTGCATCAAAACAATGCTTCTTCGATCCTTTCACGAACTTTATGCTCATAATAAAACAAAATATAATGTTTATTTACTTTATTATGAAGAAAATTTCAATTACTGATTTTACTTACTTACTGCGATTTTACTGTACAACCCAGACTGTTATTTGTTTGTTTGTATTGTCTCAAAATAGAGCAATCATAGGCATTAGAGTTAAAGTGGTCATCCAGTTATGGGAAAATTCATCAATGCCAAGACCTCTAACAAAAAGAGGACGGCCTCATCATCAGCACTACATCTTGTCCTTATTTACGACCGTCCCAGATTTACTGCGTGTGCTACTTATTAAAGTACAATTTTTCCATTAAAACTATTTCTCAAGATGAGTAGTAGATCGTGCACGTTGCATAACTTTACTAGAAAAAGCGACTTTAGAATTAAGTACTTCACAAAACGCGCACCTAAGGAAGCAGCGGCAACAAAACAAATTGAAGTACGTTAATGTCTACAGCACCACCCTATGAACCCTGTGCAAGTGTGCTAACGTTACCCCTTGTAACGCTCTAACGTATATTCGATAAATCAGACTTACAGACAGAATAGACCGCGCCTCTGACCGCAAAAGCGCGGGGAGAAAAAGAAGTGTTCACACTCCCGGACGATAATTAAGTCTAATTGAAATGATGCACGCACGTCTCCACTCACGCATACGCACACACACACACAGATACTGAAACTGACCAGCGGGAGTTCACAAACCACCGCTCCCTTGTAACCATGGTAGCGCGATTTCCTCACTGTGATCTTCAATTCTGTGTCCGCCTAGTTGTTAGCGCTACTGCCGAAAAATGCCGCCGTCTTACTTGTGGAGAATGTGGAGCACCGGTACCAAATCCGCTATTTCGCTTTTCCAACTTGAGCGTTCGTGGATTTTCTATCTTGCCTTTCCCTTTCCTTATTGCTTTCGTTGCCTATAAAACCCCCATCGGGGGAAGATGAATAATTTAAATGACTCAATGTAAAGGTTATCGACAAAGATTAATGGGCCTAGGACGCACGTGCAAAAGACCATGGGGGTGTTGTGGTGGAGCAGAGGACGGCTTCCTGTTTCGCGGCTTCCACACTCTCTATCCCGCCCCATGTCTCCCTGTCGTACGTTTTCTCTTCTCCGTTTCCTAATTATTCGCTCACCTTGCCTCTGCTCTTCACTACTGGGGAATGGTTTGTTTTTCCTTTTTCACAAGTTCATGGCTACTATGATGCGTTTAATGCTTTTTACAACATTTGCTTGATGCGACCCGTGAACGTGTCTCGCTTTTTCTTCTGTTTTATCTGTTCTTCTCTCTCTAGGGAGATTTCCGTTCACCATGGTGAACTGTGTGTGCGCGTACGGGCGACTGAGCTAATCAAATTAGTGTATCCCACATGCGTAGAGTCCTGGGTACAAAATTTTATTTGGTTGGTTTTATTCGCATACGGTAACTTTATCTTCATCATCGTTGCGGCGAATTGATCGGATGGCGGGTGACGTTGCATTTGCATAATCAAATCGAAACCTAAATTAGTTCAATTAACGGTGGAGCGATGTGTACCAGGTTCGCAAGCGCATGGTGTGTTTGCAACTTTTTAATGATGAAACTCACTCACAATTCAGTTGCCATAGATTTGTTTGGGAAATCCGTATTTTCCCTGCCCAGAGCTCCAGTGCTAAAGCTCCAAACTTCGCCAGAAAGCTTCTCTAGCGCATATCTCTTTCTCGCCAACGCAGTTTTCCGTATTTTTCTCATGCTCACCGTCTATTCTCCCCGCTCAGTTATTTGGTGTGGTGTGGGGATGGTGGCATAAAGAATGAAGGGTGAAATGACGCGCGTCTGGCGTCCCTAAAACGCCTGCGGGAAGGTTGATCACCCGACTACACGTACATCTCGGTTTGATCATCATGATCTTTACGTTGTGATGGTTGCTTCACACGCAGAATGAACACCACTTACAAGATGCGAGATCTTCAATTCATTTTTGTCATCATCCAGCGCTCTCTCGCTCATCTCTCACGCTCGTGGCCACCGTATCAAGATCCTATTTTTCTCATAGTTTACTCAATCTCTCGCAAACACAAAGTACGTGTGGTGCTCTTCTTGACGCTATCGATGCAATTTTATGCATTGCATCGATGCACATTTGTGCATAGAGAGTGCCAAGCCAGTGCGAAAGAGATGCAGTACGAATGATAGAATGAACACGGGAGCATCACAAGTTGAGATGGAGGAGTATGGCGGAGGATCGAAGAAGAATCGTAAGGAGGAAGCATTTTCTTTCTCGTTGCACTCTGTTGCTGCTGCTGCTGCTGCTGCTGCATCAGGCATCCATCCATACGTCCGCTTTAACGTCGTCATCCGTTGGGGTTGGAAAGACATGATGGTAATGGAGGTAGTGAATGCATATCATTTGCATGCGGCAAATCGTGCATGAAGAAAATGTATTCTCCCGTCCAGTACCCCCCACCCCACATCAAGACGACCGCCGGGACGTTCGCTACGCTAGGTCTAAAACCCTTACGCACCCCCCTCGGGTTGTCAAAACCCGATCCAATCCCGGGACCGGGGCCAGTTTTAATCCATTTTTATTTTATCATTATATTTACATGTGCCGTTGCCTTCTGCCGATGATCCTTCCAACCCCGAACCGTTTGGTTGGCAATGCCCGACCCGGACTGATTCGACTGATGGGTGTGGGCTTGGGTAGAGTAGTAAATCACAATCCACTCGATAGGTTTCGTAGCAGTTCTGCCGGGTTTTTTTTTTCGTCTTACTACCCCTACCGTCACCACGGGTAAGGTGGGAGTGATGTTGTGCTGCAGGTCGTTTGTACGGGACGCCGATAAATGTCGCCGAGGTGCATACACATGCATTCCGGTACATTCCAGTTTGCATGTAATAAATTAACTTCATTTTTCTTCATTTTTTGGAGTGCACGGGCGGGCAGTTTTCAAGGGTGTTCACTTTTAAGTGGTGCAATCTTTTTTGCTCTTACTTGAGGATAGTGGACAAAGTAAGAAGTGAAGTTGATATTTTTGTAATGAAAATTATAATAATTCTAGAGTTTGGTAGGTATTTAATCCATGTAAGAGTGCAGGTTCTCGCATAATCATCAGTTAAAAATCCTACCAATATCTCCTATAATGAGCATTAGTTGCTGGAACAATGCAGAGACAGTTCACATTGTCCTTTTCGAGACATTCGAGCCTTTTCGTTATGATGAGGTACTCAACAAGGGTCAGATCTCTCATCTTCCACAGCGCCTTTGCTGAAGGACCTGATCGTTCATCTACCAAGCATCCTCGTAGTCAAAAAGGCTTCGTCGTCGAAAGAAGTTCATGTACTGAGAGACCTTCCTGTTTTAGTAATCTTCGTCCAAGAAAGAGCGAGTAAGAGATCTTGTTGTCTGCAAAAGACTAAAACGAGTAAAATGACTCCCTAAACTTAAAGTAACTAATGATGAATCCTTAGGCTACAATTCATATCGAAATAATGTACGTCAAAGCACGTTTCCTACCGATTATGATGATACTGCCAAATGTTGGCCAAGACGTTTGGCAAGACAAATCATACCTAATCCTTCAAAAAAACGGAATATCGTTTGCCAGAACCAGAAATGCCAATCAACCTACACATTAGCATGTGGTTTGCCGTGAAATGAATGCATGAACAACGACGCCGACCATTGGACCTCGTCTCGGAAACGGCTGTATTGTGGTGTATCTCGACACACTGGAGCCCACCAACCATCCCATGTTTGTCAATCGCGGGGGAAGGAAAAAATGATGATCCATCACTTCCGTGCACAACGATGGAGATTCTCGTCGACGAGCGTCGTTTTCCCGCTGAGTTTTCCTGTGCGTGCGTTGCGTACTGTCTGCGAGAGAGCGAATCGGTGCTTTTCCTGTTGCGTTGGTCGTTGCTAGCACCCAGCGAATGTCTTTTTCCCTGTTGGCTTTTTTTCTTGGCTCGTGGAATTGAGAGCGTGTGTGAGAGAGAGAGAATGCGAATGAACGATAGAACGAGAGGATGTACTAAATTTAGTGGGTAATCGCATAATTTTTCCTTCCAACCTTGGCAAAATAAATGTGTTGTTGCCTTTCCATCACAACAAGGGTAAAGGCGTAGGTAGACTGATGGGGATGGAGGTGGTATTCCTTTCGGGAGGGAAAATAAATTTGCGGTCATAAGAAAGCGCGGAGGGGGGCGCAGTGAAAAGGTGCAAAACGGTTTTATTCTTTCTCTCATTAGCTGAGACACGTTTGCGTGGGGCGCACTGTTTGCTGGCTTGCTTGCTTGTACGGTAAAGGGGATGTTGTGTGGGGATGCTTTTATTTTAACCCCGACCTTCAGCCAACAACACACACACACCCCGACCGCCGTCCATCCGTCTGTCGGTCGTCCTTCACATCTTTATCAAACAGCGATGATCTAAATATCGTTACAAAAAATGGTTCATTTTGGACAGTATTTGTTTTATCAATACTTCCGGCAGAATATACTTGGCAAAAAAAGCGTACAGGTGAAACACACGAAGCAGTTTTGTTTGTTTTCTTACAATTTGTCGTATCACAAAATAGGATTTGCGTTTCGAAGAAGGTCGAAACGCTTGAAACTGAATCTCAGATGGGACGGATGAGAGCAACCTTCGGTGCAACATCCATGGCGGGTGTTAATCAAATCATTTAACAAACGCTGCCGCTACTCCTCCTGTGCAATCCGTCCCATGCTTCGACGATGTGGGCCAATTGCATCCGTGAAGCTGCCGTGAAGAACGAGATGCGACTGATGTTCACTGAGATGGGAAACGGATTCGCACATGCTCTTCTCTCGCTAGATGGATGAATTTATGCTGGTTCATCGTTAACGAAGAATGTGAATGAATATTGGTACAAAAGCATGAATGCGCTCTGTCATGAAAAGATTAGATTCTTCTTTTATCGCAAGGAGTAATAAGTTTTGCTGCTTACTTACGGGAAATAAAAAGCTTCTTAATTAAGGTGAAAAAGTTCATCTGGTGGGATCACTTTTAAATTCTATACCATGAGCCGCATTCGCCTCGTAGAACAGTTTATATGGAGCTTAACGGACAGTGGCTACTACAAACAGCTGGTTCAATGCTATTTTACTTCTGCACAACTACACCGGTGTCAATCTCCACGAGAATATTCAAAAAACATAAGGAACTTTAATTATTTGTTAGTTATATGGTAATTTTTTTATCTTGAATGTTGAACAATTCATAAGTTTTGTTGCAGTATCAGGCACTGCAACCGTTTCGTGGTCTGGTTGGCAACGCTATCACCAGAGGTTGAACGGTAAGGGGAGATTAGAGCATTAGGCAACTTAGAACAGATCTCCAAAGGCGTTATTTGCCATACCTTTTCAATTGAGAATAATAATATTTGTGAAAATTATTGTATTATGATATTTCATTTAATATTTGGCGAATTTAAATTGTTGTGGTATGCAATGTGCATTAAATGCGATATGTTTCTAGATCCAAACAACATCCTAACATATAAATGAACTCCCAAAGCGTTCACTAACGATGAACCCCGGGTGAGCTTTGTTCTCACGCACTAGTGAGTCGTCATTCGGTGACCATCATCGCTCACTATACGCACCGCACTCGTACCAAGTTGAGCCTTTTAAACCAACCGACCCTACGGCATGGCATTCATTCGCCAACCGTACGTCCGCCGGTACGTATCACGCGGGATCCACACAGGACAAGTAGCAAAGTTTCGCGTCCGCGCTTCTGCTTTCTCGCGCATTTGCACGCGTCGTCGTCGTCGTCTGCCTTCTTTCGGCGTGCGTGTACACGGTGCGGCACTGGGGGGGGTTAGGAGTATCGTCGGATCATCATCATCATCATCATCTGCTCGAAAACCGTTCCCCGTTCTTTGTTCGCTCTCACGCCGGCGTATCGGTCTGGTTCTGTCGCCCTCACTGTGAAGGGCTGTTCGGGGTGCCGGCTTCATCTTACGGTGCGCGCGTCCATTCATCCGTCCGTGTTGCTAGTTCCGCTGTTGCTTGTTTGTGGGCCCGTTTTCCGTTTCACTTCCGGGCGCGCACCAGATTCAATTTCATCGTTTGCCGTCGTCGATGTTGCTTCCGTTATTTCGTTTAGTTTCGTGTGTGTGTGTGTGTTTGTGTATGTGTGATTTAGTTTCTTCTTCTTCTGTTGCTGTGAGATGTTGTGATATTCGGTCATCATCACCATCATCACTCACATCATTCAACAACGGTCCGCAATAGGGTTAGAAAGCATGATCCCGTGTCTTTAGTTTGTGTGTATCGGAAGATCGCAAGATCACAGGATGATCCTCGTGTGCTTGTTGTGGCAGGTGTGTGGTACACATCGCAGGATGAGTGTATTAGCAGACAGTTCATAGTGCAGCATTGTTGTTACTAATCCCTCTGCACACGCACACTTCATCCGGTTCCGGTAGTGTCCATCACCAATTGCAAAAAAAAAAAAACAGAGATGATTTACTATCCACCACTATTAGTGGGCCTGCTATCGGCCATCTACTCAAGAGCCTCTGTGTGTATATTGTTGTTCGTGTGTATGTAGTTTAATCTTCTTGTAGTTCTCTAGTGTACCTACCAGAAGTACCGACCAATAGTGAGAGAGAGCGAAAGAGAGATCGAGAGAGAAGTGTGTTCTCATTTGAAACAAGTGTTCTTTTTGTATGTTTTTATTTGTTCCTGCTGGTTTATTATGTGTGTAGCATCGCTTTTTATTGTTGTGCCATCGGGTGTGTGTGTGTGCTGTGGCGTTGTGTGGGGCATGCATTCTTTGCTCTTCTTGCTCTATTTTCTCACCTTATCCTTCTATTGCTCCTCGCGTCTGTCTTGTCTCCCGGGCGGCGGCAACAACCAACAATAGCAACAGTCTGCCTTAATGACGATAACCACCCAAGGAATGGAATATGGGTGGTTTAGCGTGTGTGTGTGTGGTATGTGGGGTGGTAAAAGGGTAAGGGAATGGTTCATTCACCTAAAAAGAAGAACCACAACAGAATGGATAAAACTGTACAGCGAGAGAAGAACTGTGTACTCGGGGGACTCTTTTGGCCGTACTCGGTATTGCTACCGCAGCCCGTCGTTCTGCCTGTCGTGTGTTGCGCATTGTTTCTGTTTTCAACGACGATCAATGAATTGTTCGTATCCACTGTTTGAAAGAATGGCTTAAAGTCATCTTTAGGGAACTGTTAAATAGAGTTTATACTGTGGGAAGAATTTGTCTGAAACGGATGACTTTATTGCAGCTATCTTTGAGGTCTTGGTTCCTTGACTACCACAGCTAGTTTGTAAGCAATTAAAGTTGAAACTAAGTTGATAGAAACTTAAACTTTCTTTTCATCTTCGTCGGTTTATCCAGTTCGATAAGCGAGACAAGATTTATGCTCCTTTTTCTCGTGCTGACTGACTCTAGAAACGCTGTAAAATATTATTCCCTCGTGTGGTCATGTCGTAACAACAACGAATGGTCTGCCACCGTAAACTGCATCGTGTGTAGTATAGCGCGTGAAGGAAACTAGAGAGAGATATATATATATAGGACATGAGAAAGAGATAAAAGAGTTATTTTTTGTAGTTCACGAATAATGGCAGTATGTACAATCGCTGTCGTCGAATTCCACTGTTTATTTGGTAGCGTATAATAATTCATCCGTGGAAAGCTTAGCAATTCTTCGTATCAAACCAAGTTTTTTCATCTTTAATTTGTAACTTTTATGAGACTACTACACTACACTACACAAATGTTCGTCTGGCGACGTCAAACAAAAAAAAAAACACCAGCTCATGCCAACAGTTTTATCGTTTCGGAGAAGGATCACCCGTCCGTCTGAGCTCCTTTCGCTTTTCGCACCGGGAGGAATGGCGGGTTAAAACCGACCACCACCACCACTACCACCAACCCCCCGATCTGTGTAATCTAAACACCTTCGAATTGTTTTCTTGCGTGGGGTGGCACCAAACATAAGTGGGAGAGAGCGTTGTTCTCTCAGACCCCGATGTTGTGTTGTATTCTGGCTGTTTCATCCCTTGTTCTCCGTGCAATGAGAGCTAATGAGCGTATGTGTGTGTGTTGCCGCTCATTCACTACTCACAGACGACCTAGTGCGATGTGAAAAATGAAAACAAAAGATTGCAATATAGGGGTTTAAAGTGAGAGAGAGAGACAGATTGAGCGTAACACACACACGCACACACAGCGAAACAGACTGTCACGCAATGTCCACCCGTGACAGATACACGATAGATGGCGAATAGTAGTAGTGCGTGTAGTGTATCGAATGCACACACTGATACTAGCGAGCACTACCACCATGACAGTCATTTTAGGGGATGCCGCCACCGACGAAGACAGCTGAGAACCCACTCGTCGAAGTGCGTCGTCTCCTCTCCTAGTGGAGTGTGTATGTGGTGTAGGTTAGTAGTGCACAGGGTGTTACGGGCCAGTTCCGTGGTGTAAGTAGGTGTTGGCAGCGCTATCAAGCGCCGCAACCGGAACCGGCAAGGCAGGGTAAAACGTATCGGTGAAGGGCGATATCATCCACTTGCCTGCTTCAAGTTGTTGCTGCAAGCGAACGTTTCTTGCTGCACGATAAATTGTCTCGGGTTAATGTCGTTTACTTCCTCTATTTGTATAATGTGTTTATCAATACTGTTAGACAGCGAGTACGAGCGCGAGAGCCTTGCGGTAGTAGGACATACCTCCATTGGCTTTTAGGTATCAACGGTTGCGCTTATATAGGGAAGGGAGTTGATAAGAAGCTACGAATCGCTTCGAAAATCTAGTTTGAAATCACTTAACCGATATGTGAGACAACCCATGTCTGTTGTCCCCTTTGTTCGGGGTGTAGTTATTTCACGTCCCATTTTCAAGTGGTGAATGCGACACCCCGAATGAATTATTAACCTGGGGGTTTTATGTCATCTCCCCAAAATTTTATTCCCCTTTGAGCGTGCGTGCGTGCGTTTACGATGTGAAGGTACCACCAGCAGCACATACACTCACTTTGGACATTCCATTTGTTTTTGTCGATAGTAAAAACGTTTTGATAAAAGGAAGAAAACACACAGTATACAATGGTTGGCTGTGTGTGTGTGCGGAAGCGAAATGGGGGATGGTTTTGTTTGCACGCACTCTCGCTCTTGCACATATCACGGGCTACATTACACTTGGCACGCACGAAAAAAAAATGTCTCTCTCTCTCTGGCTCTGGTCTCTCTTTCCACACGAGAACGATTCATTCATTTACACACTCGGCGATGTTTTCTCTACTCACTGAGCCTCTCACGGGGTTGCTTGTTTGGGTCTCGATAATCACGAGCGGAAACAACTGCTTTTGGTTGCTGTTTTTGTTTGCCTTTTTTTTTTTGTTAAATTCCAAGCTGTATGTGCTTCACTATTTCTCACCTTTCTCACGGTAACCTTCTTGCTGTGGGGTTGATGAATGGCGATGATGATGAAGAAGATGTCAATTATGTAGTGGTTGTGGAGTAAATTTTGTAGGAAAGCAATGCACAATGGCTTACACACCAACATACATAAAGCTACGTTTAATGTTTAATTTCAACTGGAGCTTTATGTATCCTTAGCTCAACTTTTTGGCTCTAATTTGAATAATTAATAATCATTTCAGCTGCAAATGGCACTGTTTTCTTTTCTGGATTATGTTGAGAATTGTCGCAAAAAAACTTAAATGAATCGTGATTCATCTGTCGCAAATGAATTGAGAGCAAGCCCGAATGAACATTGAAATGAGTGAGAAGAGCAGATGAGAATAAAGAATTTTGTTCTTCTCATCTTCAATCAGTCTCACGTATTGTGGAGTTTGTGTGAAGGACGAGTGAGTGAAATGGGCAGAAAATTCTTGCAGCGCTGTTAAACAAACGGGCAGAAAATGTGTTAGCAGATTGTTTTGACTACACAAGTTTTGAAAATAATTTAACATGGATATTGAAGAGAATTAGACAAGGACTTTTCTAATCGAATTCTAATCGAGCAGTTTTGTAGAAGCACGTAAAGTGGCGTTGTGAACTAAACAGAAAGTGTCTTAAGAAATGAAGTATTAATTGAAAGAATAAATATAACTTTTGTGTCCCGATTTCTTATACGTAGCAATATACGTAACGCCGCTAATAGCTTATGTTTTGCAACAGCAACAAAAAAAAGGCCTTCCTGATTAAGCTAATTAATCATTGCTCCGCTCTTATCATCTCCATAAATGACATGGGACGAATGGCGGCACCCGTCTCGCGATGACACTTTCGGTGTCACTTTTTTTCTCAACTTCTGTTTTTGCACATCTGCAAAAAGATGCAAGTAACGGGGAGCAAAATCAGCAGGGTAACACATACATAAACACAATCCACCCCATTGGAAGTGAGTGATGTGCAGCCAGAAGTAGCTAAGTGAGAATGGCGTGGACTAAGGGATGAAATGTTGGTGGGGTGATCCGGTGGTTCATCCGATCGGAAAAAAGTGGTGTTGATTTCCTCCAATGTGTTCATGAGCAGTTCTTTTGTTCTCGGTTTAGGAGAAGGATGTTAATTAGCATTTACCATTTCTCAGGGAAAACAATTAGTGTGACAAAAACAATCAAAGAAGGATAATGTTTTTTTTATTAAAAGGAAAGAACGCCTGAATGCAAATAATAATATTGGTTAATTTATACGGAAGGTAACTGTCAATAATCATTTTTTTTTATTTAGATAATACTACGAATAAGTTGAACATTTTTATTACATTTAATATAAAAAAGGCTAAACCTATGGCCAGCGAGTTATCCTTGAATTTGAGGAGTATTCTGAAAAATGTTTCAAGTCTTAAAACCTCGTTTCACTTCTCGAAAAAGAAATAAAAAACTAATATTGGGACAGATTCCTACAATCAACATTTTATTAGTCTTGTTACCTTAAATTGCAGCAAATACTGATGAAGAAATTCAAGGTTTTATATCTTGATGTCGTAGTTATACTAGATAGTGGTTTTCGTAATCAATTTTTGTTCCAGGAGTTAGAGAATTCGTCGAAATGATGAAGAATATCCTGGAACATTGGTATCTAAAGCTTATTATACATATCTGAGATGAAGACTTCTGTATGACAACCACTCAGAATTAGTAACTTTTGAAAAACAATTATATAATGAAAAGCGTATCGTCAGTTGCATAGACAGTCAACTAACCTTAGCAGAGACCCTTTCTATGGTCCTTAGTGATAGATTTTCCTATCCTAAGACAGTAATTTATAATCATTCTGTAACCACTGTAAAGAAAAACTGGCCCAAAACTGATCAGCAAAGCATTCTGAAGCAGTCATGCTGAAATTGAACCACCCAGAAGGTGTAGTACTTACTGTCATCTGTGTTTTATCCACCCGGACCAACTAATCTTTCGTGGAACAGAAACGAATTACCATCGCCCGAAGAATCCTTATGCTACTCATCGGTCGGGAAAAAGGTGTCTTAAAGGTTCTTCGTCGCTTGTAACCGTGTGTCCCCAAGTATTGTACACCTTCGCCCCCCCCCCCAACAACAACAGCCTTTCCGTCTGTATATCAAAGAAAAACCTCAAGGAGCGGTATATTTCAGCGCGTGTGTCTAAACGGACGTACTTGTCCTCTTTATCGTCGTTTTGATTCGTTCGATATATTCCCATATTCGTTGCACCACGGCAGCAGCAAAACACGGTGGTTAACATGTTGTGTTAACATCTGTGTGTATGTTGGTGGGGTTTGTGCGGCTTCTTCTTCGAACCCGGGCCTGAAAAGAGCATATGTTTTTCGAGTGTCCCTTTATGTCGGAGCACGGCGAAGCTCGGTCGGGGTCGGTATTAGGTCTCGGACATTAAAACATTGAGACGAACCAGCTGAGCAAATAGCGCGGGACCGAGACCGACGTATTGTTGCGGGTGTTGTTGGATGTGGTTTCTTGAATGTGGAAAGGAAGTGCGGCACTGTCTGTTGTTGTGGTTCGTGTGGAAAATGTGTTGTTTAGGTCTTTTTGAAGTTAATTCTAGATACCATACTCTATAAAGCGACCTAAATTAGGGGATTCTGTACTGTAAAGTATGTTCAAATAAATTTTAAAATATTTTTCAATGCTTTTTAAGACATTCGTACGAAGAAAATGCAAACATCATTAAACTCTCGAATAATAAAAAAGAGTTAAATAAACACACCGAACCTGTACAGGTTCTCAAGCAGGTTCTCAGCCGAAGAAAACGTAATCTGTTGCTTCTTCTGGCCATAGAATGATGCTCACCGTTGGATTACTTCCGCTTCCGGTACTTGTGCGTCGTGCTGTGTGTGTGTGTGTGGTTCCGTTCCCTTTCCAACCAAGGATACACCACTCTTCACAACATCCTGCATGAAATACCAAACAATTCAGAGCGAGTTGAAGTTTCCTTTTTTTTCTTTCGGTCGCAACGCAAAGAAAATCGCCCCTTGGCAGTGGGTAGTGTAGGTGAAAATTCTCGCACGGTATGCTTCTCACGTTCGCCCGATGCAGATGTGCAACAGCACCTTGTATCCACCCACCCATCACCAGCGGTGCGTTACCTGATTTTCCATACCTTCAGTCCCGCAACAGCGAACAAAGAAAGAGGAAAACGTATTTTCACCAGCAGTGTGCTTCCACCGACGCTATCATTCTTTGGGATTTGTTTATTTCGATTCAATTACAACGGAATTAATGGTGGTTTCGATTGGATGTGTGTGTGTGGGTTAGCACGCGCTGGCGAAACGATGCCAAACGAGAAAGTGCACGGGAAGGTTCTGGTGGGTACAGAAAAATATGTGGCAGGGCAGACTATTTTCTTTATTGCGTTCGTTGCCCACGTTTTTGCGTGCATTTTTATCGAATTTTCATCACCGTGCAATGTACGGTGCAATCTTTCCAAGAAGACGTTGCTGTGTGACGAACGAACGTGCGCTTGTTTGGTGCAATACCTCTATTATGAGTTCGTCGTCAAGCTCTTTCGTTGGTTAAAATAGATAAAAAGGAATTGTTAAACGGTTGTGCAATAAATAATTTTAAATGAGTTTCTATAGGATGTGTCACGTTCATTAACACTTAAAAACCGCATCTATCTGCCGTTCAATAAGCTGCATCTCGCAGGACAATTGGCGCAAGAGAACAATTTTCTTAGCTCTAACAAAATGGAGCAATGGCCATGCCAAACATTAGAATTCTACACTCTTGAACAGATAGCTTATCGGGCTTACCCTGAAATACCGATTCACCATTTTAGTGCATTTTTCTCTAACATTCCAAACACACAAACCGCACATTTGT
This sequence comes from Anopheles maculatus, assembly GCA_002091835.1. Taxonomy (NCBI): domain Eukaryota; kingdom Metazoa; phylum Arthropoda; class Insecta; order Diptera; family Culicidae; genus Anopheles; species Anopheles maculatus. The sequence continues at coordinate 140,761 of KZ062018.1, forward strand.
ACAAGAAGGTGCGAGTGCAGTTGCACACGACCGACTGGTAGATTGGCATTACACTTTTTTTTATCTTCCTTTTGTTTTTGTGCTTATTTTGTTCGTCTTTTAAAGTGAAGTTTCGTGTGCTTCTTCCCTACCGCTTGCCGGTATGCAACGGCACCCAAGCCACCGCACGAAACAGGAAGTTTATTTGTTTGTTGTTTGTTTATCTGTTTATTTTCGTCCCGAACGTATAATGTTTACGATCGGGCTCGAATTCTCTATTGGAAGGATTGTAGCCGAGCGCATTTGATGGTTGCTTTTTGAAGTAGGTGCATTAGCGCTCGACGGAATGCACCACTCGATCATTCGAATGCATACAAACGAGCAGGAGGCGAAAAAGAATCGAGAAGAAATCACTATATGAATCATCACCAACGGGCACCACACTTTACACCTTGTGGACATGGAAATATGTAGAGTTTTAATGTGTGTTCGATGCCACAGGCAACACAACCATCGTTTGTAACAATCGATCTATCGGTAAAATCACTTAAGCATCATAGGTAAGTGTGATAATTGAAACTGTTTCCTTCGATTAGTCCTCCTGCTCGCCGACACCCGGTGGATCGCGTTCATTTGCATTCCACAGATGTGCGCCCAAGATTCTCGCCCAAGCTCAAGTTTATTTATTTTGTTCGACCGTTTTCTTTGCGTTTTGCGTCCGATAACGGTGCTCAACGTTCGCCCATCCATCGCAGGCAGAGGCACCCTATGTGTGTGTGTGTGGAAAAAAAGCATGCAAAACTAGCTGCCGACAGTCCGGAGCTGACGACAATCGGAGACTCGGGCACTCGAATCGTCATGAGTGCGCGGTGACTGCACCGCCAGTTGCATCCGACTGTGGCGGGGCAGTTGTTTTACATAATCTTGACTAATTGATAGTGATAGAGTGGCATGTTTATTGCCAATCGCCCATTGCGCGGAGGAGGCGGTGTGGATTCATGCCGAGGTCATCAGGTGTAGGAATCAGTTGGGGATGTGCGGGTTGTAACTATGATAAGAGGCACAAGCTTGGTTGAAGTTTTGGAACAAAATAGGCATTATATTTTGAAGCTGAACTATTTAATAGATCAATGACAACAGGAACATCTTGCGTCTTTTTTCATTTAAGGACTGTCAGAAATGCAAATTGAAATGAAGGTGAATTTAATATATTAATCTTCACGATGGATCTGTTTATCATTTCTAGCCATTATCTGTTGTGGATTTTTTTTTTTGCAGAACATTCATAACAAATCTTGCAGCTCTTGTCATAGTTTGATGCAGGTTTTGATTTGCGATAAGGATGATTTAATAATATTACATTTAAGAAAAGAAAACAAATTGATATTACTTTGTATTGGGATTATTTAAATGCTCCTTTTTCTTCTTTTTCCTCTTGGCTTATCGTCCTGCTAGGTCATGGCATTCTAGAATTATAGATACCACGTAGTTAGATAGTCATTATTTGCTAGGAAAAAACGGTCCAAATGAGATTCGAGCTCAGGTCCTGAAAGTTTAAATAGATATTGGGGTTTATGGTAACTGAAATTTCAACACTTAATAGACGACCTCGTTATCTCGTCATTGGAAGTGTGGTCCTTGGTTTTAAATGATGTCCAGAACTAGATTCTGAAGATTTTGTAGAAGAAAGTCAATTTCTAGAAGAAATAATTAGACTGTAAGATATTTTTAATTAAACATTGTTTTTTTTTTACTGTTTCTGAAGCAATTAGGAAGTTTAAAAACAATAGTCTTCACATTTTTACATCACATTTTATCACCATTGTACAATAAATAGATAAAAATATAAAGAAATTTAAATTTAACTTTGAACAACATTTCGGCTCACGAAGCTATTTTTATTAACCAAGACCGTTTCTGTTCCGACAACAATAACATCCTATACCCAACTATTGTGTCAATACACTTCGTTTACTCATATGGTACAACGAATATGATTTTCTCGTCAAAGTTTTCATCAGTTTCGCTACGAAAGAACGCTGTATAGATAACCAGCAGCCAGCACCAACCAACCGGCTGCAACGAGTGCTCGTTGTAGATCGATCTCCAGCTGTCGGTTATTTGGCCTTTATTCAGCAAGCCCCGCGACACCTACTTTATCCAATCCGTTTACCTACTCTCACTCGCGCACTGTCTGTTGTCATCCACCCAACTTTTCATTTCAACTTTTCAAACACATCATTACGGGAGGAAGATACTTTGTCAGGTATCGGCGCGAGGTCACCACAGCTCGTTGTTTGTTACCGAGCCCGTCCTGCAGGGCAGTGCAATTTCAGTTAGCTGAACGACACGTGCAAGCAAGGGGGGGGGGGGGGTTGGTTAGGTGGCTTCCGAATTGGCGGTGGTCTCGCGTCCGATTGGGGCGCGGTCGCGCGCAAACATCGCCCGACGTGGCCCCCAGAATTGTGCGATTCATTTTGTGCTTCGGAGATCGCCTCCGGGGCGAGCCTTACCTTTACGCTTGAGATGCCGGTAGTGATGTAATATCCCGGCTCTCTCCAGCTGTGTAGGCGAATAGTTGGAGGTGGTTGCGTCCGTCCTACGGAGATGCTTCCGAACAGAAATAGAAACCGATAAAAAGCTGATCGAAATGGATGGTACCGATGCTCGGTCGGTACTTGTTGCTGCTCGTCCTGTCCGTACAGATCTTCCGAATCTCTATATCCGCAGGCTGTGTGTGTGGTGGTGTGCGGTCTGGGGGCGACGACGACGGTGACGGTAAAATAAATGGAATTATTAACGAAGGATAGCGCAATCGGCGTTGGTTGACAGCATGGAGGATGTTCAGACTGTGGAAGCGACGTTGTTGGCAAAAAGGTTAAAAGTTATCACACTGGCAAATAGCACGGGCCCTGGAAATTCCATTGATTTTCATTCATCCCCAAGCAACGCCCAACGCATATCCGATCGGCTTCGAAACACACGTGTAGCTGTGTGGATGATGGCAAACGAAATATTTTGCCACTTTGCACAAGATGTGGATGTAAACGTGGAAAAGCACCCCAAAATAGCAATCGTACTAAAATTGGAAACTGCTAAAGGATGCTAAAAATATAATGCAGTTAAACGTGTACTCAACGCCATCGTTTGTGATGGAACGATTGGTCGCTCTGCAGGGAGGAGGATGGGTGGAGGGAAACGGTAGGCTCTTAGGTTTTTATTGTTATCGGAGATGTTTAATTATAGCTATTTATAAATTTAATTAGCTTATCGTGCTGATATGCTACCTTTGTTTTTTGTTGGGAAGCTTTCCAAAACAACTCCATCTGTTGTTATATTTGGAAAATCCGATCGGTAGAAAATCAGGATGCTGTTGATTGATGTTCGTTCAAAGTTTCACTTCATTTTATTTTACTTTCATTAGCGGCTGTTGTTTAAATTCGTTTAGTGTGCTTTTTGGGGGTTTCTTCTTCTTCTTCTTTGGCACTACAACCTCGTGAGGTCTTGGCCTGCTATTGCTAGCTCTCTGTGACTTAGTTTTTACCCCTAGCTGGATAGTCAGTCGGGTAAATCGCGGATTCCTTTTCGGAAAAATGATACATTTTTCGACGCAATCCAGATATCCAACCAATTCTGGATCTGTTCATAGGAGGAGAACTGCTGGTCAGCCAATCCATGTGCCATGGATCGGAACAGATGAAAATCCGATGGTGCCAGATCCGGTGAATACGGCGGGTGCGGTAAAACATCCCATTTGAGGGGATTAGGGTAGTTTTTCAAAGGTTGCGCAACATGTGGCCGAGCATTGTCATCCAGCAGAATAACTTTGTCGTGGCGTGATGAGTATTCTGGCCGTTTTTCACGCAGTGCTCGGCTTAAACTCATCAATTGTTGCCGATAGCGTTCACCAGTGATTTTTTCTCCCGCTTTCAAAAGTTCGTAGTACATGACGCCGAGCTGGTCCCACCAAATTCTTCGTCGGCGAACATTTTGGGCATTTCTTCACATTGAGCATCCTCCACGGCGAAATCACCACTCCCGACACCTTGTTTTGCTTCGAGCAGCTCTCGATGCGTTTCGGCTGCCGTTTTCTTCGCTCGAAACAAAAAACAGCTCCCGCATATGGCGCTTATCCGGCTCAAAATCAAACATTTTCAAGAACTAGGAACTTTTACTCGCACGAAATAATCACTAATCTGTTTACAGAGTTTGATTATGTTATTCCCGAACTTTTTTATGAAGTTTGTTAACGACAAAATCGCGCCACAGTCCACAGTGGCCCCATCGATTTCAAAACGGCCGTTATTTATTTGCGGACCTGATACATTATTCAATCGTAAAAATACTGTTTATTGAAGGTGTATAATGAAAATGATGAACAGTCATTAATTGACATTAATATTAGTTGGGAAACGTATTCATCTGCGTTCATCTTTACCATAAATCTACAACGAACTCTAAATGTGTTGGTGAATGTTTCGAAACTTGTCTTTTACTGCCTCCATCTTCAAACTACTCTTGTGTGCCTCAACAATGTTCCAATTTGCTAGCGAAAAATGTGCCGTTTCTTAGTTGTGTTTTTTCTTCATTCCCCATCTCAATGTCAGCAAACAGTGTGCTAATGTAGTGTTTAATAGCGTATCGTTTCACCAGCCACACCGGTCTGAGCCGTGACAGTTGCAATGGGTACCGACGTTGCTGTTGTGTCACGTGTTATAGCATATGAAACATTGCTTCCGATGGTGGACTGATTGGTAGCACTTCGCCTCCCATTATCAACCAGCGGCGTGACACAGTGGTGTGATGTTCATGAAGTGTTTCTGCGCGTAACAAACTCGAATGGATTTAGCGTGTGCTGTGTTCGTTCGCTCGTTCGTTCGTGGCTGCTGCTACTGCTGCAAGTAACGCCTTAGCGTGGAAGTGTTCCGTGATCGTCCCGTTTTTGTTGCGTTGCATATCACGATCGATACACGAAATTGCATCTCCAAAGCCACCACGAAACGTCGTCGGCTTCGAGATGATGCAGCGTCGCGGTGGACTAGCACCGGCTGCTGTTGTATCGCAACAGCAGCATCAGCACCAGCAACAACCACATCATCCACCGCCCAGGAGTGAACCAGCCACGGTTTCGGCATCGCAAGGCAAAGGTAAATAAATAAGCTCACCCACAATCTGCCAGCAGTAAAACGCTGCTGGCGGTAAGAACTGGCTCTAGAAGACGATAAGCCGCCGCGTGTGGTAAAATCGCAAAAGCTTCGCTGATTATGGCCATCACTGGCAGTGTAACGGTAGCAGTGGACTGTTTGCACAGCTTCACTTTATTATCATCTAATTACTGTGTGGACTTTGAAGTGTGTTTGCAAACAAGCAGCACACCGCCATCGTTAGTAACCGATTGTAACTAGCCTGCCACGCGGTCACCCAACTACCACTAGAACGGTGTGCGTGTGTGTGTGTGTGTACTTGTGTGCTAAGCAGCGACCCATCATAAGTCATTCCCAATAGGGATGGCAGGTGGGCTTTCCCGTCACTGTACGAATGCTGTCGGTTACAATTGTTTTTTTCGATTTCACATTGTATGCCACTTGTGCACGCCTCGGAAGTTCACGGTTTAATGATTCTTGTGGATGGTGGTTGATCATGACTGACAGTCGCTGATAAGTTCAAGATCCTGCCGCTATGGAATGAGCTAGATCTATTGAACTTGATTTTAACAACTGATTTTTATTTGATATTGATATTTTTACCTGAAGCTAGTTGTCAAATCAGAATTATTGTACATTTATAAATAAAACTTTGTTATTTATCAGATAATACATCCGCTTAGCCATTGTGCTCATCTGCAGATTTCCAGTAAACCGTTCTCGGTTGATTGCTCAGGTCGTCATCACGACATTCTCGTGCTTAAACGTCCGTAAGCATATTAGTCTTGGCGGTCTTTGTGGAGCTTGTTCTAAATAACCAGGCATTGATTAAAACATTGATTTGGTTTGGCTGTCAAATTTTGCATGCATTGCAGTTGAGCTTTTTCTCTTCTCATGCTGTCTGATGCTGTCAGTTAAAGACTGCCAATGTTCTGTATGTAAGGGTTCTAGAAGAATATTGAGTTTAATTATTGGAACAATATTGAATTCCTCCGTGAAAGGTGATCTTAATATTTAATGATGGATATAGCCACCGTTCCGTACAGGTTGGGTTGTCCGATGACTATCTCATGACATGCGCATAGCAGTATATAACTTCCGTGCCATTCCACTGTAAAGCAAGCTTGAAAACAATCTTAAATGGTGTTGTACAGTAAAATAAATTGTTCAATATTTGCCATAACTAACAGACATTACACACAAATATAAGTAAGACTATCAACTGAAACTAACCCGTTTATTTGGCTGTCATTCAGCAAACATATCTTCTTCTGCTCTATTACTCTACTATCGCTATAAATGTGTAACATTAAATTTACCGTGTTTTAGTTCCAAATGAATATTAAGTCACTTGTGCTTTAGAGTATGCGTGGCTGTGCTTTTCGCCGCAATGTAATCCGGATCGACCTCGCCACGTAATAACAAAACGAACCGACTACGTACGTGAAAACCATAATAAACATACGAAAACTGAGAGAACCATGGTCAAAAGATACTGAACGCGCAAAACCCTCGCAGTGCTAAATTTCGAATGAATATACCGCTTGGAGGTTGGGCGACATCACAAGCAATTTCATATGGCTTCGGTTGTCACATGACACCGTTGATTACTAATTAGAAAACCGTGTGATTTAAATTAGTATCGATTTGTGTTAGCATAACACAATCTAATCAGTGTTGGATAATACGAATCGCAAGAGTATGAATTATTGTGAATTGTTTTCTTTATACTCATAATTTCTGTAGCGGACGATGGCGTCAGTTTGGTAAGATTTGGCTTAGTTGTTGCTGTCATTATGAGGCACAAACCGAGCGTACAGAACGCTCTGGAAATTCCATATGCAATAATATTACCCAACAATTCTCTACAATGCTAAATTCTATAATCCAATGACATTATCAATGGTGCTAGCTGTTGGGATTAGTTGGCCCAAGTCTCTAACGCCACGGTCCAGTTCTGTCATCGGGAACAGTTTGTGTTCCAGTTCTCTAGACTCACTCTCGTTCGTATTGTGTGACCACCAGTGGCTAGATGCGATCCGGCTCGCGTGAGGACACTTAGACACGAGACGTGAGTAACAGCAAAGCTGCTCGGTAACGGTGTGGATTAGCGCTGCGACAGTCTTGCTGGTGGTGTCGTTGTCTCTCGTTCTATCGCTGAAGGCTTGCTGGGACGCTTTGTACCTTACCTATGTATGTGCTGTGCCTAGTGTGCATATTTGTTTAATCAAGGCTGCAAAACTGCACTGCTAAAGGGTCACCGGCGAGGGCAATCGGTGTTAGTTGATGGCAAGTTGAGGCATAGCGTAGAAAGCGGGCGAGAGAGAGAGAGAGAGAGAGAGGGATAGAGTGAGCATTAGGGGGTAAGTTGGAGTCGCATGCAAGTGCGATAAATAGTACACACGTCCCCCAAGCTGCCTCCCAACCGACGGTACCCCTTCGCTCGAAGATGTGTAAGGTCGTGTGGTGGTGGCTGGCTCCATCCACAGTTGTAATGATGGTTACGTCCATTCGGTCCACTCCGGAGACGGAAGCCATTTGTTCTTCTTTACTAGGCAAGTGTTTTTATTTTCTTCGTGTTTTTTGCTTTACTCTCGCACTATGTAACTGTTTGGTGCGGCGGCGTTTACTAGCAGCAGCAGCAGTAGTAGTAGTAACAGTAGTGTGTTGTATGATACACCTTTCTATTATGGTGAAACAATTGTTGTTCTCACTCACTGTAGATTACATTTTATTGCTTTTGTTTGCATTGCACTTTCGTTGCAAATGTTTTGTTTCGAGAATTTAATTTTAAGAGTAATGTGATTTGTTTACGCATTTTTAATTTTAAGGTTGTCGACTTTTACACCGAAAAACAAGCGAAATATTAACTACTCTAGGACAGCTAAGACATATTTGTAGTTTTGTTGATCTTCTTTGGCACTGCAAGTTCTTGATCGTGTATACTCGTTTCTGACTTTCTTGAGTTAATTTTCCTGTATCTGGAAAGTCAATTGTACATCCCATTTTAAAGTAATATTTTATGAAGTTAAAGTATCAGAAGACAGTGCGACAACGTCTTCGCCTAACGTCCTCTTAGGTCATGCCTGCCATTCTTGGCTTACTAGACTAATTGAAACCGCATAGTTGGATAGTCAGTCCTCACTATGGGGGAACGGCCCAGATGAGACTTGAACCCCGGTCCTAACATATGAAGACCGGCGTGACTGTCGCATCCACCACTGGCAACTTGTTGTTCGCAAATGTGTTTTACTATCAAATGCAAATATTCACCATAATTATCATATATATGATAACATGTTTTGTCTTTAATGTTTCCAGTCGTACGTATCAATTTGCAATTTTCACTGCAATTTAAAATCTATTATTTAATAGCAAAAAAGTTCGGACACGAACGGTTTGCATCATAGCTTTAGCAGAACTCTGTGCTCGGTTTTGCGTTTACGGGTTTTGATAATTTAATTTCAACTGGAAAGTTTTTACTTCCTCCCGACAGCACGTAACTCCTTTCGCTTTATTTTTGTTATTAAATTTCACGTACAACAAAAAAAAAACAGTAAAATAAAATAAATGCAAAACTTTACCGCTGGTTTTTGATAGTTTCGGTTGGTCAAATTTTTTGTTTCGCCGCGTCTGGGACAATTCCTCCCCCCCCAAACTCCAGCGGGAGGACCACCATTGGGGTGCAAGTGTTGGTGGTGTGTCCCAGTGAAAGAGCACGTGTGGCGTCGTCGTTGGGTTCGATAGTGACACAGAACGAGATAGAGAAATACAATGTTTCTCATATGTGACTTTTGCTGCTTTCCGTGGCTTGGTGGAGTGTTTGATCACGTTACAAACCACCGGAGATGTACGAAGAGGTGGAAGAGTTGGCAGAATACTGGAGCGAGGACCGTTTCGTCGTCCGTCACTTGGCACTGGGCGCGCGCGCGCGTATACTCCATCCGTGCTCGGTTGTGCCAATTTATTCCGGTCTCGATTTCATTTAATTCCATTTTATTATCGCTACAAAAGAAGCATATGAAGTGGAGCAACTTGCACGGGATATTTCGCGACCAGCCAGCCAACCCGAGCTCGCCCCCCCCCCGGGTTCCTGAGTTTCTTGCGGGCAAGTTTATGGTCTGTTTCCTTCGGGGCCCGCAGTTCTGCCACCTCGCCACGAATGCACCACCAAACCGTGTACCCGCGCGGAGCACACTGCATATGATGCACTTGTGGTGCACCGGGTTGCATTCTTACCATTCCATTCCGCTGGATGGTATGGTTGGAGGATGGCCGGGGATGGCCACCACTCCACTTCCTGATATTGCTCGTCGAAATCGAGTATGACGCGATTGTGTTCTGGCGGCTTCTTTCCTTTGTGTGACCTGCGAAAGTTACGGCAAAGCTGTAAAAATCAAAAACACCAGCGTATTACACATTACAAAACTCGAACGAGAGCTTTTGAAACCATTGATCGAGCACACCACAGTTGGGGACCTGTGTACATTCTGTTTTCGTCGCGTTCGCCCTTTTGGATAGCGAGACAAATCACCGCGCTGTGTGCTGACGAAGAGTTGAAGTTGCGCGCCACATCGCTTCTGCTACTGGAGAAGGAAACTGTGTTGTGTTTGTTTTTATTACATACCGCATGTTTCGCTTTCCGATTAGCTGCAGTGGTGTGTGGTAGGGCGCTACGAGTTCCTGGCTTTCTGTGTGTGTGTGTGCCCAAAATGTGTTCCACCGGTTTGATATTTTACATCCTTTCAAATGTCGATGCAGTCTCGAGGGTTCCATAGTTCGATAAATTAGTCCGCTATGGGCTATGAATAAACCCGCTGCTACGCCCTCGTCGGTGGTACTAAACTCTCACGGGACACATTGCTAGTGTTCCGAGCTGCGTCTGTTGGCATCTGGTAACTGTTTATTGTGAGATTTAAGTGGTTTACACCACCGATGAATGAATCATATGAAGCTTGAGTGTTGGTTTGTGCTCTAATGAAATGTTTGTTTTGTTATTTTAACCTTTTTTGAACCGATTCTTCTATTCTAGAAATCTTGAAGTCTAGATCATCGTTATAACTCGCTCACATCAGCTTATTGTTTCTACGGTTATTTTGTTTTAAGAATAGCTTATTCATCTTATACTTTGTATGAACAATCTGTTTATTTGAACTACCAAACCTAACCTAACTTTGATATACATCACTGTGCAATCTACATGCTGATATATCTGCAAAACAGACTGCCAACACTGTCATCTGCGTTTGGCACTACCAACGCGGACCCCGTTAAGTCTGAAATGTGTTTAGTTTATTTTCGATTTATAAACATATAAAGCTTGCTTGCGCAATTTCACTTGAATGATGAGATTCCTCGCTTTCTGGCAACATTAATTTACCAACATCATTTAAGCACCATCCGTCTTCTACCAAAGAGTACAGAGTCAACTTTAACACAAAAATCAAGACTTACCGATCCGGACCATTGAGCACTAATTTTGTGTGTAAAACCTAAATACCAGACCGGCACCGAAGAGTGGGAAATTAGCTCTCCCTCCCCCAAAGAAAAGCGGCAGCAGAAAAATCCACACACAAACAATGAACATTGGTGCGGAACTGGCGCTTCTCCCCGGAAAACGAGTATAAACGCGGAGGGATATAAATGTATGAACGCGAGCGCGTCATAATAATGAAGTGTGATTTATTGCGAATGGCCAGCCAGCCAGCCAGCTGCCAATTGCTCCGCCATTTCGTCCGCCGGCCGTGCATAAAATTTTGCTCACGAGATCACAACCGCGGCGGCATCTTGCTCTCAAAATTGTCGTGTCCTTGCAACTTGCCGGGACATGAGAATGGCTCTTGTGTGTGTGTGTACACCGAGATTGGAGAGTCTGGGACAAGTGCTTGTTGAGAGTATGATTTATTGCTGATAAAGAGCGAAAGGACCCCTTAAAAATCGGAAACACACGCACACGACGCAGCATAAAAGAGGCAGCAATCTATCGAGCCAATCGAAGGATTTGCAAAACTGATTCGACTGCTCCTTCGGGAGAGTCGGCGGGGATCGGTTTTGGGGGTTGGTTTTGCAAACAGGAGGACACACGCGAACCGCACGGGAGAGAGTGTGGCACGCTCCGAGAAAGTTTGGTTAATATACTTTTGTTTTATTGGTAAAGTTTTCCTGTTTTAAATTTGCATGTTTTGTGCTCGTGGTGGCATTTATCATGCGGCGAGTGGCAAAGTAGATATCGAAAGAAAAGGTAAAATTGCAATGTTGTTGCTTCCTTTCGGGGGGAGTAGTAGTAGCAGTAGCTGCTGGGTCGGATGTGATAAAATAACAAGGCGCAACTTTTCTGTTCGTGCTGATAGTAGCTTTCGCACAACAGTTTACCTTCGTTTTTATTTATGCAATTTAAAAGTACTGCAAAGATGAAGAGATTGAACAAGAGATGCAAATACCCACGTAGGTACAACATTGGTTTTAATAGGGTTAAATGATGTGGACTGAAGAAGCTGTAGAATTGATATAAACAATGAAGACCATGGCAGGAGTTTAAGGTTGTTTTAATTATTGTTGAGTGTGTTAGGAATTTTTTGACTCAAGCCTTACCGAAGCCCGAGTAGCGAAGAAGACACAGGAACGTTTTAATAGCTCTAGACAGCGAAAATAATTGTTCAAGATATAATGCCGGGCCCAGTGAAGGGCTGAAAACAATTGTGTAAAATTGATGTTCGATAAAAAAACATTATATTGAAGGAAAATGGAAATTTAAGTCATTTTTCGACGTGAAAAACGATTTCAAATGAAAAAAAACGCGTCGAAAAAATGATTTTGCAACATGTCGTATTGTGTCGATTTTGCAACATGGGAAGCTTATTCTATCACAATGTATCGCTTGTTTTGTGTTTGGTACGTATAAGATCCTGCGAACACTAAAGAGAGATCCTGCGAGAACTAAACGTAATTGAAGGTGGGCAAAGTAATCAAAAAACAAAGTATCGGGTATAGTCTTCGGTCTGCTCTGTGTGGCTGTGGTCTTTTAATTCGTCCACCAGAGCTTATAGATGAGTCTAACGAGCACAATACAGAACGAGAACTTCATCCGTTTTGGACAGTATTGGATGGACTCAACTATGATCGTTGTGTCAGGTTCTACAGTTTATTTGAAACTTATTGCCTTGATTTAGTTGGGAAACATCTCCATCACCTCTGGTAGTTACAGAATTTGGGATAAGCTGTAAAATTGTTTAGCAAAACAAAATAAACTTAATAAGTCTTGTTACAAATGAAAACAGTAACAAATTATAATTTGTCCTATCTCCTGTATCTGAAGAGGATCTTTGCAACTCCTTCTTTTGATCAATGGAAAACTGAAAACATAATCTAGTAATGTGAAAATAATTGTACTATTAAACAACGACCCTCCTCCTCAACTTGTGCCAACAGTGCGTTCCCTTGACGATAGAACAAAGTCTACCGTGCGAACGACCGACAGATTGAGCGCAAACTCCACTAGACAGTGTCGCTTGCTTTAGAGCAACAAAAAAACCACCCTTACCCAGTAAGTGCCACACACATAGCGAGGACACGCTTGGGTATGGGAATTAGCAGTGAACCTCTTCTCCATCGGTCACCAACGTCAGCTCATCGGAAGCAAACACGCGCGACAAGTGCACCGTACGGACAACCACACGGGGTATTATAGCCTGAGTGTGTGGCTCCAATACCTATGTAGAGTGAGGGTTTGGTCGGTTACATTTCACACTGCTCGGAAATGAAACTATCGCTTGTGCTGTGTGTTTTGCCCGTTTTTTCACTACAGTAAATGTGCTTGCGAAGGAAGCAAAACGAAAAAAAAAAAACAAACGTTAAAGTCTCCACGGCTCACGAGAGAGTGCTTGCTGGGGTGGGTTTGCTCTAATGATTATGTGCTTAGTGATCATTTTCAATTTCTTTTTGTCCTGCTTTTGCTGCTTCTGCTGCTGCTGTGTCTTCCCTAGCTTCTCCGGGGGAACCTCCGGAGGTGCCGCAAGATATCTCGAGCATGATATTTATGTTTTAATTCAATCGTTGTTTACATTTCGAAGCAGTGTTGCGCGCACCCCGTTTTTGATTCCTTGCCTCCATTGAGCTTGAGCTACGCCGGACTATAATGACAAACAATGGCCGCGCGGCACTGGAAATGGCTAACACACTAACACTGGCTACTTGCACCGTGCTCGGATTCTCGAAGGATGGCGATGTGGGTGTGATGATTCAATGCAATCGGATACAC
>KZ062018.1:163030-175026 GCA_002091835.1 Anopheles maculatus
CTTTTCCAGTTGCAAGGTCTTTGACTATTTGGCTATTTTGCGAGAAAAACAATCAGCCAGACGTTGATCTCTAAGATCAATATGGGGACAACTATTATCGTCGAAAGACTAAATCTTTCTTGATGGATTTAAGACCTCTCGAGGTTGTAGAGCCAGAGCAGAAAAATAAGAAGAAGTAGTAGGAAGTTATCGCAGTATTTAACTTAAAGATTTTTCTTAATCACAATTAAGTTTTCAACTCAACAAACATTGTACTAATAAAAATAAATTTTCCACTTCATTTTAGTAACGATTCGACAGCGGATAAGGAAAGCACATCGTCGCGCAGTGCCAGCCCGGCCGACTCAAAAAGCTCGGACGAGAAAAACCCATCCCAGGGTGGCAGCACCAAGGATGAACGCACGCAGCAACGTGTCCTGCGCAGTTCGCACCGTGGTGGTAACGGTGGCAATAGCAACAGTTCCACCAAGGATGGCAACACGTCCGGTGTCGATCGGTCGAACAATTCTTCGCCTCAGATGCAACAGCAGGGCAACAGTGGGTCACCTTCCCCACTGTCCAATGCCAGTGGCTGTGATTCAGCTGAAAGAGGTACCGGTGGTGGTGGTGGTGGATCGTCTGGAGCAAACGGAGCAGATAATGGTCGATCGGGTTCGGCCCAAGCAAACAGTCCTGGAAGCAGTGGGACAGCAGCAGGAACAGCGGGAGAAGCAGATAACGGAACAGCGGCAGGCAGTGGCAGTGGTAGTTCTGGAACGGGTTCCAATGGAAACCCGAAAAGTCCTTCCGGTGTGAGTGGAACAGCCGGAGGAGCAGGAGGATCAGCAGGAGGTTCGGCAGGATCGTTGACAGGCGGTGGCGCTACCAGCGGTGGAGCGGGTGACAATAATGGCGCTGGAAGTGGAAGCACCGGTACAGCTAGTAATGGTGGAAACGGTCCTTCATCCACTTCCGGTAGCGGGCCCAGTGCAACCAATGCCAGTTCAGGAGCTTCCGGTAATGGGACACCCTCAACCGGTGGACAATCGACAACAACCAGCACCGGGAATGGATCAGCACAATCTCAAACAGCTGGTGGTACAGGTGCGGTCCAAAGCACCAACTCATCCTCCTCCACGTCTTCCTCCTCTTCCTCGTCCTCTTCCTCATCCACATCGGAAACATCCGTCCATCCGCGCAAGCGCAAAATAAAAACGAACAAAGAACAATCATCCGCATCGTCCTCTGCATCCGTCGGTGCTGGTACGACCGGAACCGCTACAACCTCCGGAACGGCACCTTCCAGCTCTACTTCCTCCACAGCGACGTCCGGCTCGAGTAGTGGCGCTAGTGCGGCTGCAATCGACGAGAAGAAGGAACCGCGCGAAGAAACGCCCGACGTTCATCCACACGATCAACCGATCACGAACTGCTACCAGATGTATCTGAACATTCGCAAGCAGATCGAACGCCGCCAGAAGAGTCTCTTCCCGGTGCAGCCGAAACCTCCGCAAGGTTTCAAGGATTATCTGATGAACCGCTGTACGTATGCGCTGGCCGGTAAAACACCAACAGAACCGAATGTCCAGGTGCCGGCCACACTGCCCGCCTCACTGAAGGACATGTTTCAGGCGCAGGAAAAGGAACGCCACAAGCTCCGGATGCAGCACATCGTCGAGAAGGAGAAGCTTGTGCTGGCCGTTGAGCAGGAGATTTTGCGCGTACACGGCCGTGCGGCACGAGCTCTCGCGAACCAATCGCTCCCCTTTTCCGTCTGTACAATCCTGAAGGATGAAGAGGTGTACAACATCATTACCCCGGAACAGGAGGAAAAGGATCGAAACGCACGCAGCCGGTACAATGGGCGGCTGTTTCTTAGCTGGCTGCAGGATGTGGACGATAAGTGGGAAAAGATTAAGGAAGCGATGCTGTTGCGCCATCACAACGAGGCGGAAAGTTTGCACGCGGTGCAGAAGATGGACTGGGAGTGGAAGATGAAGGAGCATTCGCTGTGCGAGTTTAAGGCGAAACCGATCATCGACGATACGTACGTGCCGATGGTGAATGTAAACGATGATTTCGATCTACTGCCGGCTTAGGCGGTATGCGTGTGTGTGTGTGTGTGTGTGTATGCTGTTTCGGTATATACGAGGGAAAGGGGGGGGGGGGGGGGGGGGGGGGGGAAGACCGTTTCACGTTTTTTGCGAAACAAAGCGAAATTATTTTGTAAACCATTCGGCAAGGACAACCATACAGTTAGTTTAGGAGATGTTGCTTTTAACAACACAGGGTACACTCGGGGAGAATCACACACACAGAATGGACGATTGTTGATGTAAATATATGTAGGTTTAATCGGATACAAATAAAAGTATTAATTTTAATGCCGTTTATGCGTTTTCTTACTATATTTAAGATGATTTTCAGTTTATAAAACAACCGCTCACGTGTTTAAAGTTCGGATAGCAAGGACGAATATAATATAGAATTGTTTTAATCATGTGGACGCTTATTTTACGAACTGTAAAATGCGAATCAGCTTAGGAAGGGAATGAAATAACCATCAGTGTCTTTTGCTACTACTAGGACCTGTCCTACGGAGATAGACTTACCCTTTGAAGTCGACCAAAGTATTACATTTACATTTAGAATTTGTAAAAAAGCTCACGTTTATATATTTTCATACACTTTTTATTTCTCTAACAACCTAGACCCTATTTGATTATACTTCTCCCGATCACGCTTCTACATTTAACGTCGTGTCCCATGCCTTCGCATTCACCTGCTTTAGAATCGCCTTCAACCCTCGCCCAGGTCCACACTCGAACGTGCGCGGGAAATGCTCACCCTGCTTCCGTTCGTACATGATGT
Organism: Anopheles maculatus; assembly: GCA_002091835.1. Classification (NCBI taxonomy): domain Eukaryota; kingdom Metazoa; phylum Arthropoda; class Insecta; order Diptera; family Culicidae; genus Anopheles; species Anopheles maculatus. Next base: position 165,881 of record KZ062018.1, read on the forward strand.
GCAGCGTTTGCTCCCACTTGACCGGCCGAACAATTTGCTTCGGCAGCTGACCCACAATGTGCCCCGCATTCTTGTAACACTTCCCGTCCACGTTCGAGTGCACACTGATGAGCGGGTCTTCGACGCGAATTTTCCGCAACGCTGCAGCAAACGGTTCCACCGCCGATTGCATCAATTCTGTGTGGAATGCACCACTGACTGGCAGCCGCTTCATCCGACGTATGTTGAAACGTTTCGCGTTCGCTTCTAGGAATTGTAGTGCTTCCTCATTGCCGGCCAATACCTTGCAGCCGGGGTAGAGATAGTTCGCTACTCGGCAGTCCGGACTCTCGATGCCTTTCTCGATGCACCAGTTCTGTGCCTCCTTGCATGCCTCCCCTATCCGTCCATCCGCACCGAACAGTACCGTTGCCATGCCACCTTTCGCTTGCTGGCTCGCAAGCTGCATGGCTTCTGCACGGATCTGTACCAACCGTACACCCTTGTCAAACGGTATCGCACCAGCAAACACGAGTGCGGTCAGCTCGCCCAAGCTGAACCCTGCCGTTGCGAAACAATTCTCAATCGCATTCGGACGTTCCTCGCGTAGCTGCTCGAGAGCGGCCAGGGATGTTACCATCACTGCCGGCTGGCAGTATTTCGTTTGGTCGAGTTTACTTTTAGGTCCTTCAATGCATATTTTAAGCAGATCGTATCCAAGCACCTCATTCGCTAGGGCAAAGATGTCACGAGCGCCAGGAAACTTGAGCAATTTTGAGCCCATTCCCACGTACTGAGTGCCCTGGCCGGGGAATATAATTACGTTCGTTTCGCGAGGGTCTATCTTTGGTCGAATGGCTTTTTTAGATTGGTCGCGGTTTATGTAAGTACCGGCCACGTACGGAAGTGTGGCCCACTCGCTGTCCGTTCCGTCGGCGGATTGTATGTCCTCGAAGGTGGCTGCATTTTCCAGCAGTTCTTTCACTTTTTCCGTGCCGACTGGTGGGACTTTTGCATCGGTCCCGAGGAGACGGAGTGTACGGTGAAGTCTACGGTGAAATGCACGAAATAACATTACGAAAAATGACTATAAAACAGAATGTAAATTTTATCCTCGAAAACAACTTCCGGGCGAGGATTTTGTTTACATTTATTTCCCGTTTGACAGCCGGTCTGCTGGTAAAGTGACAGCAGCGATTGAAACAGCGTGCTGTTTGTTATTGTTTACCATCGTGTTCGAACGCAAGCAAGCTCGATCGTGTAGTAAATTTTACGTTTTTGCAACTTTATTCTATTTTAGTGACTTTCTGAAACAATGTGCAGTATTGCGGAGGATGACTTTGGAGATGAAGGAGCAGCGCACGCTATGAAGGAAGACACTCCACAACCGGAACTCGCTGCAAATGAGCTCTGTAGAAAGTGTAACACCGAGGTGGCCGTATTGAAGCTGAACGTGAAAGAGCCACAATGTCGGGGTTGCTTTTTGAACTACGTGCGGCACAAGTTCCGTGCGTCGTTAGGCTCGACGAAAATTGTACGTCGAGGGTCACGAGTGCTTGTGATCTTTACCGGTGGACCGGAAAATGTTACCCTACTCGACATGATACGCTTCGGATTGGAGCAAGACTCCTTCAAGCAGCTGCGAATAGTGCCCGTCCTGCTATATGTGGATGATGATTTCATAAACCAAACAGATGAGCTTAGAACTCGACAGTTTGCGAAGCGGATAGATGTTCTCAAACAGTTTAGCAGCTTTCCATCGTACTACACTGTGTGTGGGTCTTCAAGGTGCGTGGAAATAAGCTTCGACGAAGCATTTTCTCCGACCGGGTTTGAGCAAGATGAAAATCGACTTTTGCAAGTGCTAGAAGCGGCGCGATCGGTGTCATCCAAACAGGACCTCTTGGAGCAGGTGCACAAACAAACGTATCGGAGCGTTGCAAAAGCTCTTAACTGTAACTATGTCTTCCTGTCGGACATTGGCATTGATCTGGCAAAAACTCTACTCTCCAATGTGGCCCTCGGCCGCGGATGTTCTATAGCGCAGGATATGGCGTTCTGCGACGATCGTGACGAAGCAGTAAAGTTAATACGACCAATTCGTGATCTGAACCCGGACGAGGTTAGTAATTATTTGAAGTTCTGCGAAGCACAACTAATGCACTTGCCGCAAGTAAAACACTTCGAGGATAAGCCAAGCTTACAAAACTTGACGGCAAAATTCATCGACAACCTGCAGCAAAGCTTTCCTTCTACCGTGTCAACCGTTTTTCGTACCGGCGATAAACTTGAAGCCCCGAAAACAGTGCATAAGATAGCGCCCGTCAATGACACGCAAAATGGAACCGATTTTCTGGCACTGTTTGATAAAAAACTTACGCTAACCGTCCAGTCACCAGTGGCAGAATGTTGTCGGTTTTGTGGCGCTGCTTTAGATTATCGAGGATCAAAAACGCTGTTTGCCACCGAATATTCGAGGCTCGTTTCGTCCCGGATTAATGCCGCCTGTAGTCATGAGGATATTTTGCTGAAATCGAAGCAAATGGAGCTGGACGCCGAACGAGTCGTGAATGGTGAAGACGATGATGAACGGCGGGATCTTTTGAAGCATCTTTGTCATGGGTGTAGGAACATATTTGAGGATATTAATGAGTAGTAGTTGCTCGTGGGGTTGGTTGGTACATTTGTTTCAATAAAGCAGTTTTTTTTTTGGAAAACATGAAAATTTTGTAATATTAAAAGCAATTTCAGAAAACAGTTAACTTATACGTTGTGTTATTGAATTCCAAACTATTCGGCAAAACCCAGAAGCAAAGAATTTAAATTATTCTTCAAACAGCTGAGCATAAAAAATACAAAAAAAAACACGCAGAATATTGGAAACCAACACTGCCATGCTGTCAAACGAATTCGCTATAATTTCGCCCGATAACAATGGCGCGGTTCGCGGACTAAATTATTTTTTAAATATAAACATCAACCTTATTGTATCGAACAGACACAACACAAAATATAATGCCACCTTTTTTAAAGCCATATTTAATACACTATTGATGAGTTTTCGTTTTAAAATATAGCTAGAAAACAATTTTAAAATGCTCAAATTTTTCGCCGCAGAAATGACAGCATTTCTAGTTGGAAAGTGCAGTCTAAACTTTGGAACGTACTGTACACTGTCTGTGTCAACACGGTGTCAAAGTGTTAGTGAGCGAAAACGGAAAAGGTCGTGCAAACCTCGCTGTGAATTTTAATATCCCGATTTTGCCTCGCTATCAGCAAGAAACCTTCACAAAACACGATAAAAATGTAAGTAAATAGGTTAGCTTGAAGAAAAATGTCGTATTGCATGTGGGAAAATGTTTGCCCGTCCGTAAATAGTGTTTGAAAATTTCATCACGCTCACGCTGCGAAAGGGCCTATTTCAAGATGGCGGCCATAGAAAATTGAATAGAAATTTTTTTTTTCTTCCATTACCTGCCCTAGTTTCCTCGGTATAGTTGCTATGCAGCAGTGCGTAGGGCAGTGCTGGAAGTTGTTAGATAACGAAATCGAAACGAGTTAGGCCATTCGAAGGGTTTTTGTGGTAAAGCTCTGCAAAATGATTGGCGAGCAATGCAGCAGCAGCAGCAGCAGCGGGTAGATCATTAATGCAGACAATTATTGATTATCTACGTCACACGTATTGAAACGTCTTCTCCACGCTATGGTGCTTACGATGATTGATTTTTCATTAATGAGTCGGCGCATTGCGGCTTTGGTGGCGATTTTTCTAACAACATTGCATCTGAAACACCACACTCACTCTCTGCGCTATGTTTTCTTCCCCAGGTACGGAAGTCGCCCACAGCCTGGTAACGGTGGTTTTAACCGCGGTGGAATGCAGGGTGGTCGCCCCGGTGGCCCGATGGGTGGTGGATTCCGTCGTGAAGGTGGAGCTGGAGGCTACGGGGGCGGTAACGGAGGATCGTTCGACCGTCAGTCCAACAATGGCAAGAATCTCCGCAACGTCAAGTGGGAACCGGAGGATCTGACGCCATTCGAGAAGAATTTTTACCAACCGTCCGCCGGGCTCATGAACCTGACCGTGACGGACATTGAAGGCTATCTGAACAAGCATCAGATCACGCTGAAGGGCCGTGACGTTCCCCGTCCGAGCATGGAGTTCGAGGATGGTGGACTACCGGTGTACATTATGGAAGAGCTGAAGCGTCAAGGCTTCAGTAAGCCAACGGCCATCCAGGCCCAGGGTATGCCGATCGCACTGAGCGGTCGTGATATGGTGGGTATTGCACAGACCGGATCCGGCAAGACGCTCGCTTACGTGGTACCGTCGTTGGTGCACATCCAGCACCAGACAAGCATTCGACGGGGCGATGGTCCGATTGCGCTAATTCTTGCACCGACCCGCGAGCTCGCTCAACAAATTCAGCAGGTAGCGACGGACTTTGGATCGCGCGTCAGTGCGAACAATACGTGCGTTTTTGGTGGTGCCCCGAAGGGACCACAGATTCGTGATCTGGAGCGGGGTGCCGAAATAGTGATTGCCACCCCCGGCCGATTGATCGATTTTCTCGAGCGCGGTATTACGAATTTGCGCCGCTGCACCTACCTGGTGCTGGACGAAGCCGACCGCATGCTGGACATGGGCTTTGAGCCGCAGATTCGCAAAATTATGGGCCAGATCCGTCCCGACCGGCAGGTGCTGATGTGGTCAGCTACCTGGCCGAAGGAGGTGCGCAATCTGGCGGAAGAGTTTTTGGCCGACTACATCCAGATCAATATTGGGTCGCTGAATCTGTCGGCGAACCACAACATCCTGCAGATTGTGGATGTGTGTGAAGATTACGAAAAGGATCAGAAACTGATGAAGCTGCTGACGGAGATATCGGCCGAACCGGACACGAAGACCATCATCTTCGTCGAGACAAAGCGTCGCGTCGACGACATTACGCGTATCGTGAACCGTAATGGATGGCGCGCCGTTGCTATTCACGGCGATAAGTCGCAGCAGGAGCGCGATTACGTGCTCAGCACATTCCGTAACGGGCGCCAGGGCATACTGGTCGCGACGGATGTAGCTGCACGCGGTTTGGGTAAGTTTTTACGTTCCGCCAGTCGCTGGCATTTTCGCTCTTGCAAAACAGTACATTCATACCCGCCATGAAGTATAAAACACATGAGTTTTAGACTAAAAACCAATCCTAGATACGGTACGGTAAATGTAGAGACTGACTTCTCGGTTCGCAAACCTTGACCTCATCCCACCTCACAATACTTTTACAACTAAAATTTGGTCTTGCAGTCTTCAAATTGCAAAAGGAATCAAACATATACATGTTAAAATTCTCATTTATCAAATTCCTCCCAATGACAGAACCTGTCAGTTACCGCGCGTGAACTCTGGGGTTGCAGAGATGTCTGTCTGCATGTTTACCATTAGATTAAAACGAAAAACCATGTTAATCCTGCAAGAAAGCGTACCAGTCTCTTAGTAATTCTACACACACACCTCTCACACCGTTCATGTTCCGGAACTTGTTCTTTCAATCATTGTTGGGATAGTTATTCTGTGTGTTCATGCGCTCCTCGGAGGCAATGAACTTTCTCTAGCAATCTTACATCATCTGCAAGACAAAAGAAAAATGGACCTCCCCCCCTTAACCTTGACCTGAACTCAAATCTAAACTGACCGATTACTTCATAGAGACGTAGACCGAAACCCGAAAAACAAAAACCCTAATCAATGACACGCGCCACACTTTGCTGTGGTGTTGGCGGTTCGTTGATTGAACGAAAAAGCGAAAGCAACACCTTGTCAGTCATCTGATTACTGGCCGAGATCTTGATTTATAATGCGATATAGAATTCTAAGCATAAGACAGAAAGAAAGAGTGCAGAATGGGTTAGATAATAATGTGTGGAGCCAAAACAGACATACGAGATTAATAGCAAAAGCCCCCAAGGTCGAAAAAATTGCATCGAAAACCGCTGCAATGCCTTAACCTTAAACCTAGCTTTTCCCCATAGCTGTTGAGCCCGGTCGAGCGATCAAGCGGCAAGACACACCTGCTTTAAAGGGATATTCTTCTGTATTTGTTTGAATCTTTTGTGGTTTCTATTGCTGCGCGCTGTCTAGGCGAAGCCGCGCGGAGGAGATCCGCAAGAGCGCACGCGAGATGTGAGACGGAGAGGAAAGTGAAAGTGCAATAATGTTCAATTGTTGAAGGTTTTATGTATTTCCTGTATTCACAACCACGATAAGCTAACGTTAAAATTTACAGCAACAGAACAGGGCATGTAACAGTCGATCACACGCGCAGCTTTAGAGCTTGATGGAGGTGCTTGATGGAGCATGATGGAATCTCTTCAGGTAAGTATGCATGAAGGAAGCATCCATATGTGGTTGTGATTTATTTCTTTCAGTGCGCATCCACACGAAGAGCAACGAATCCGAGATTCCAAGTGGTGTAATCCGTGTGTCTGTGTGTCTATGGGTAATTTAAAAAAAAACAAAACTTTCTCCTCAAACGTATCGTGAATATCAGGAAAAATATAAAATTACAGTTAGCTATAAATTGCATGATGGCGGATCGCTGGTCAGTATCCATCTGCGTCGTAACCATCAAGCTTATTACCGGGATACCTGCCGATATCGGGAGATATTGCGGGTCGGGTTGGGTATGGCATGAAGGATGCTCTAGCGACTTTCCATCATGATTATGGATGGAACGTTTCTCCTACTCGCAGCTGCTAAAAACAATCACACAGAAACAAATATGGAGGCAGTTGAACAAGCAGTGTGCTTTGCTTGGCGCTATTTCAACCATTCTATTTAGAGGCATTAGGAAGTTGCAGCGTTTTACAGGCGTCACAAAACAAACATTCTACATGCTTAAACCATTGTGCGCATTGTTTTAAACATGCGGGCAATTGTTTTATGATCCCCGTAAACACTGTATTCACGATGCAAAAAGGGGGTCGGGTTGTTGAGTAAATTGATTACAATGTAGTATTGGGTAATTTAGCTTGATTCCTGCAAGATCTGTTCCCGAACCGGGGGCACAATTTAGTGGATGCTGAACCTAGCTTTAATACGCACAAAGAAACCAAAGGGTGTAGTCCTTATGAATGCCCTTGGTCTTGTTTTTCATTTTGCATTTGCTTCGCTCCAAATGAATATCGCACGAATCAAGTTAATATCCTAATGTATTTAAATATAAAATATGCAACCTACGACGACGCTATCTCACGATTTATTTAAGACACTGTCAAGTTGTGTCGCTTTTTTTCGGATTGTCAGAATAGAGGTGATATGCTACAAAATTGAATTATTTTCTAAAGCCCAGCTACTAGTATAAGAATAATGTTTGTTTTTGGTTCCTTCATTGTTAAGTTACATCGCGTCTTTCGTATACCCTGTGTCGTCGCCATTTGTCGTATACAACCCAACGTGTTTTGTGCGATGATGGTGGTGGTGCTGCACCAGGGAAAGAGACGCTATTCACTATTATTCCATTACCAAACTAACCTAAACACTCTGCCCAGATAACGTTTCTTTGCGTTTAGCGACGAAACACACTTACCAGTTTCTATGATTGCTGTAAGTTTTCTTCACCCACACATAAGGACTTGAATTCACCGCCTATCGTATCACTCGAAACGCGTACACGTTTTGGTTTGGATGAGTTTTGCTCTTTGTACCTGTGTTGTGTTTATCCGATCAGCAGAGGGGGCAAAAGCAAGGATGAGGTGTATTTGTTTTCTTCCCAACAAAGATATGTGTATTGTGTTTGTGTGTGTGTGTTTGAAGCTTTCATTATCATTATATAGATGGACAAATGGAATCATCAGCTCAACACCTTTAGCAAAAGCGGTTAAGTAGTGTGCCCGTTTTCTTTCGTTTCCTTCATGGTCTTATACACAGGCTCCTGCTGCAGAAATTCGGATCCTTGATATAATATGTGTAAAGGAAGCGTCGTTGCGATTCTGCGCGATGTATCGAAATGTTTAGTACTTTATCATTTCCTTTTGAAATTTGTTTCTGTTTTCTGTAAGGTATTTCGAAAGTATATTACACCCGGTTTTCTTTTTACCGCATACTTTCCGTGCGTCCACCACAACATGTCAGAAATAATGTTATCGAGCAGTTGCTGCTGTAGCCTCCTATCAGGCTACACTGTAGTGTGTAATGCTGATAATTCCGTTCAAACACAATTTCCCTTCGGACAGTGCATTCTCACTACCTACAACTGTGCACTACCTACAGCTGTGCATGAAAGCTCAACGAGTTATGTCCGATTTATCGGATTTATGTTTGTGCTTTCCTTCTTCCCCTCAAACGCACTCGTCTGGCGGACGATGCAGCAAAACCAAATAAGCGGTGTGTGAATTGAAGTATTGTGGTACGGCGTTATAGAATGGCGTACAGAGCGGATAAAGTTCCTTAAGAGTGAGTGAAACGTTACAAACACAAAACCAGATATAAGAATCTGAAAGAAACTTATGCAAATTGTATGTGTGATCTCCCGGCCATTTGTTTGACTGTACAAAGGATGAAATCGGTTTTTTGTATACACCTGTAAAAGACTAAAGCAAAAAATAATGTTAAGAAATGACTTTAAAAAAAAGAAGTAGCAAAATTTCCTCAATTTGGTTGAAAACAAAGTAAAGCTTACAACAACAAAAATCGCTCGATACTTGTTGAAAGTGTATTAGTTGTACGTTGCGTACGAGTAGAATATTCTTCCAAAAGTATTGTTTAGTGTAGGACACCCACCAAGTTATTTGCTGTTGGCGGCTTCCCTGTACCAAGACAGGAATGTGCGCAACGGTTGCAATGGATGATTTGTGAGATTTGGTTAAAGAATTCAAGAATAATGTTATCCCACGTTTGTTAACCTTCACATCAATTTTTCGTTCGAGCTTCTTCTGTTCTCGTTGTGTTGCATTCTAAGCTATCGGAACGGATTGCAGCATAATTTCGTGTCACATGAAAGCTTGCCGTGCGTTTGCAAGATCAAAATTATTCCCCCCTGTTTAGTTTATTTTTCTCCCCCACAACACTAAGAACAATTTGTTACAATGTTTAACCAACATTAATGTGTGTTCCCGGTACGGTTTCGCCGTCCACTATATTTCTATCATATGCTTTTCCCTGTGGTTTCTTT
>KZ062018.1:175857-189800 GCA_002091835.1 Anopheles maculatus
TCATTATCATTATATAGATGGACAGATGGAATCATCAGCTCAACACCTTTAGCAAAAGCGGTTAAGTAGTGTGCCGTTTTTCTTTCGTTTCCTTCATGGTCTTATACAGGCTCCTGCTGCAGAAATTCGGATCCTTGATATATTAAGCGTAAAGGAAGCGTCGTTGCGATTCTGCGCGATGTATCGAAATGTTTAGTACTTTATCATTTCCTTTTGAAATTTGTTTCTGTTTTCTGTAAGGTATTTCGAAAGTATATTACACCCGGTTTTCTTTTACCGGGGTTACCGCATACTTTCCGTGCGTCCACCACAACATGTCAGAAATAATGTTATCGAGCAGTTGCTGCTGTAGCCTCCTATCAGGCTACACTGTAGTGTGTAATGCTGATAATTCCGTTCAAACACAATTTCCCTTCGGACAGTGCATTCTCACTACCTACAACTGTGCACTACCTACAGCTGTGCATGAAAGCTCAACGAGTTATGTCCGATTTATCGGATTTATGTTTGTGCTTTCCTTCTTCCCCTCAAACGCACTCGTCTGGCGGACGATGCAGCAAAACCAAATAAGCGGTGTGTGAATTGAAGTATTGTGGTACGGCGTTATAGAATGGCGTACAGAGCGGATAAAGTTCCTTAAGAGTGAGTGAAACGTTACAAACACAAAACCAGATATAAGAATCTGAAAGAAACTTATGCAAATTGTATGTGTGATCTCCCGGCCATTTGTTTGACTGTACAAAGGATGAAATCGGTTTTTTGTATACACCTGTAAAAGACTAAAGCAAAAAATAATGTTAAGAAATGACTTTAAAAAAAAGAAGTAGCAAAATTTCCTCAATTTGGTTGAAAACAAAGTAAAGCTTACAACAACAAAAATCGCTCGATACTTGTTGAAAGTGTATTAGTTGTACGTTGCGTACGAGTAGAATATTCTTCCAAAAGTATTGTTTAGTGTAGGACACCCACCAAGTTATTTGCTGTTGGCGGCTTCCCTGTACCAAGACAGGAATGTGCGCAACGGTTGCAATGGATGATTTGTGAGATTTGGTTAAAGAATTCAAGAATAATGTTATCCCACGTTGTTAACCTTCACATCAATTTTTCGTTCGAGCTTCTTCTGTTCTCGTTGTGTTGCATTCTAAGCTATCGGAACGGATTGCAGCATAATTTCGTGTCACATGAAAGCTTGCCGTGCGTTTGCAAGATCAAAATTATTCCCCCCTGTTTAGTTTATTTTTCTCCCCCACAACACTAAGAACAATTTCTTCAATGTTTAACCAACGTTAAACCAACATTAATGTGTGTTCCCGGTACGGTTTCGCCGTCCACTATATTTCTATCATATGCTTTTCCCTGTGGTTTCTTTTTAAATCTATTTCTGACCTCCCCCACATAATATTTCTTATCGGTTCTCTATAGTTTGTCACAAAACATGGTGCACATTTCCGATGGCAAAAGCAAAGAAACAAAATCCCCTTTTCGTTTGTTTATTGCATATCTCTTACTTTCCCAACAAAACCTTGTTATGAATTGTGTGTACTGCTACTACTACTACTACTACTACTACTCTCGATTGATCTGGAGAGGGACCAATCATGCCCTTTTCAATTCTTCAGTGTGTGTGTGTACCGAATATACCGTATTCCATTTATAATAAGCGAATAACACAAGCCTTCCCCCGTGTGTCACATGCCTCCAGATGTGGAAGACGTAAAGTTCGTTATCAATTACGACTATCCGTCGAACTCTGAAGATTACGTGCATCGGATTGGTCGAACGGGACGCTCGAACAATACCGGCACCGCCTACACCCTGTTCACCAACTCGAACGCCAACAAAGCGAACGACCTGATCAACGTGCTGCGTGAAGCGAATCAGGTAAGCTCGAACACATCACCCGTGTGACAGCACCTTGGCACACCACTTACTAACACGTTCTCTATTCTTTTCCTGTTCTTGTTTTTGTCTCCCACGATTTGTAGGTGATCAATCCCCGGCTCGTAGAACTGGCCAAACCAAACATGGGCAAGGGTCGTCAGCGGTACAATAATCATCGCTTCGGCGGACAGCAGAACCGTCCACCACGGGACGGTCCGTACGGTGGTGGGCCACGTCATGACGGTGGCGGTGCTGGGCGGTTCGGTCAACGTGACGGCGGCGGTGCTCCAAAGTACGGGGGCGCCATGGGTGGCGGTCGTAACGATGGAGCCGACAAATACGGTCCACCGCGTGGCGACAATCGTCTCTCAATGTACGGTGTAAATGCTGGCTTGCCACCGCAGACGCTTGGTGGGCTGGCGGCCAGCACGGCTATGGGAGGTGCCAAGCCACCGGGTGTCGGTGGTGGGGTAGGTCAACGCCAGAGCCGCTTCTCGGCGCCACCTTCCTCGGCTACCGCTGCAGCCGCCGCTGCTGCTGCCGCATTTGCTTCCAGCTACCACCAGCAGAGCAAATATCCCGGCGCACCATCGGTAGGGGCTGGGTTAGCCGGAGCGCACCCTTCGGCCGGGGGTAGTGCGGCCACCGCTTACGGAAGTTCCGCCTCTTCGTACAAACCACAGCAATCCGCGCCCGGTAGTGAGGCCGCACACCTGTACGGTGGCAGCGGTGGGTATAGTGCGCGATCACAGGCACCATCCGCACTACCGACGGCAGCGGCCGCAGCAGTAGCTGCTGCAGCGTATCAGTACGCGGCAAACGGAGCGACACCCGCATTCGCTTATCCGCCACCGCAGGTGGTACTGAACTAAAGAGCTTCTCACACATTAGTTAAACACACATTTGCACCATTTTCATCCCACAACAAACTAAATGCGATATAATTTAATGTATTTAACTTAAATGGATTAGGGTGTTACCGCGTCCCATTTGAATTAGGTTGGTAAACAATTTTATTGAATTCACTACCATATTACGTTTGGCGCGCATGGGAAGATGATGTACGCAGTTTTAACGAAATCGCATATCCCATCGGTCAATAGTTCAAAAGTCGTTACTCGCAGTGAAATGAAAGAGTAGTGGACGAAAAGCGCTACTGCGTCTAGAAGTATACTTTCATTCAAGCGGACTCTACTCCCTCCGGAGCGTGAACATGATTATGAGTGATATATTTTTGTTTTCCCTTTAGTTTTCGTACGGTCAGAGTATTTTCTACAAGTAATATTTAAGTTTTCGTCGCAAATCGAGTATCTAATGCGGGGTACAACGTTACAAAACCTCACCTGGAAGTTTCCAAGTGCGATCAGCTGTCAGAAGAGAGGCTTCACAATCATCATCGGGTGTCGTATCCGAAGCGCTGTATGTTTGGAATGCTCAATTTTTGGTCCAACGTAAAACCCTACGGGATTGTAAGCCAATTTCTGCTGTTGTTCCACTGGTTAAAATCCTCCCCATATACTTAGATGATTCCACAATTTTACACGAAGCAGAGGACTTGGAAATGTAAACACTAATTGTCGACTTCGATCTACTCTCGGGTGTCTGCCTGCTACCGATTGTATGTATTGGTAACTTTTTCTCTCTGGTTGTATGTCAAGAAGAGGTTTGTGAATGTGAATTTTATAAAATCTCTGTTAATTCCCCTCGGGTATCGTTTTGAAATAGCTTATGAATTGTACTTTGATTGAAATACACACCAAAACAACAAACCCCGTGTACTGTGCACACCGTCGTCGTCAGCAGTTATGAAATAACAATACAACAAAACAAGTGACAAATTTTTAATTGTAAATATGATGTAGCAGCAACAGGAAAACAGCATAACAATCGATCGCATACCACCACGCAACAGGAAGATGGACATGCGTGTGTTCTTCTGTCTGTTTGCGTGTGTAATGTCGAGGTTCGATGAAAGCCAAATCTAAACCAACAAGTGGATGGAAACGTAGTGAGGTACAGACATCAGAAATCATATGTTGAAATTTCAGAAATGTCAACGATTATCTCTTTATATGTACCCGTCTGATTAGGGACTTTTAACAAAACAACATTTAATAGCACGCTACCATTACCACCTCCTGTGAGGTTAGATGGTAAACAATGAAAAACAACAAAATTAGTGAAAACAACAACACAAAAGTGCTACAAAAAGGATGTAGCGTACTAATATATGTATACATGTATGTGTGTTGGGTAGATAATAGTGCATTTTTCGAGCATCAATGGTGTGTATCGTTTCTCGACGTGGTGGAAATGTTGGTATTTCCCTTCAAATTTGTTTTCTATATATAAACAAAAATCAACACACACAAAACACATACACTTAACTGTGAATTATTCAAAATAATACATTGAATAACGAAAGTAATGCATAGGCAACACGAAAAAAGATAAAAATCATGCTAAAAAAACTTGAATTAATGCACATTGTAAATCGAAATAACAATGTAACTCCAAAAAAAAAAAAACCGTGTAACAAACGTACCAACAACCGTCCCGAAGTAATTAAAGGGTAGTGTTTGTAAGTTGGTTACAGGAGTGATGTTTATTTTGAATGCACAATAAAGGATTAATTCATGGTAGTTGTGTGGTGTATAGGTTTTATTTGTGTGGTTTACATCCGAAGATTATTCCAGAGCGTTTCCTTGTGATCTACTAAATCTATCTCTCGTTTTTAGTATCCATGTACGGACACAAATCTTTATTCGAGTAGAATTTGTTAAGAAACAGGATTTTAACGCTTTTTTTTGTTTTATCTGCATTATTTATGATAATGAAGAAATATGGCTCAGGAAGGCCATCTTGAATCTCTTGTAGCAACATGTAGCAAAAGCTAACTAGAAATGCGCAGGACCTGCTAGTCGTCCACACTCAGATATTAGGGTTATTTTTGTAAAGCTATGTAAAGTTCTACATGTACGTCGCCACCTTCAAATGATACACCGTTTTCTGGAGAGTTGTGTCATGAACAGATCATTAAATATCTATACGAAACAAGGATATTGCTAATTTTCGTACGAGTGCAAACTACTTACTTAATATTTGTTCTGTCATCATAGTGGAATTGCTAGGTAGCATCATCTCGTTAAAGAATAGCAACTGTTTTATTTAATATAAACCAATCCAGCCCGGGTTAATCTAATTTGGTGGACGACGGAACAACTTCGAAAAGCACCTGTATCATAAAGGTGAGTTTATCTGCAATTAGAAGAGATGAGAAGTTAATCATTTTCCAAACAATCTGGTTGCTTCAATATCTCTACTAAAACTTACTGATCCATCGTGGCCGAACTTTGTAATACACGAACGGTGTGTACACCAACACTCCGCTCAGGATGAACCCGACAGCGAACAGATATTTCGGTGAAGGATCGCTAATAACTGGCACAATCGACAGGAAGATGGACACCGCCAGCGTTATGTATGGCACAATCAACGGTACCTTGTACGGCCGATGTACATCGGGTTGGGTACGACGAAGTGCTAGCAGCGCAACGACGGCCGCACCGTAGAAGAACCAGATCAGGAACGAAGCAAACTCGATCAGCATTTCAATGTTGCCGACCAGTATGAAAGCAAGCGCTAGCACACCTTGCATGGCGACGGCCGGTGCAGGAGTAGAACGGCGCACGTGAATGTACGAAAGAGGCTCCAACATTTGGCCCTCCTGGCTGGCAACGTAGCAGAGTCGCGTTACGCCAAACTGAATACTGAGTGCGCACCCGAACGTGGCAAGGGCAACTCCGAGTGGAATGACAAATGAAAACGAGCCGAGTGCACGATCACCGAAATCGATACCCACTGCTTCCGAAGCAATCATCTCACCCATCGATAGAACGGTCATGTAGGCCAGGTTCATGAACACGTACAGTCCGGTGATGATCGGTACGGCTATGATGATCGAGCGTGGAATGTTTCTGTTGCGAGATGGAAATTGTGCATTAGAGAGCTGGGTCTTGATTTACGAATGTCACTGGTGCTACTTACACCTCCGGTTTCTTGATCTCCTCCGTGATGGTTGTAACGCTCGACCAGCCATCATAAGCCCACAGCCCATTGTAGAAGGCAAGCGCAATGTGTCCCGGACTGGTGTTTGTCCCCTCAAAACCACCGGCTAGATTTTCTGTGTTACCAATCGCGAGCTGATAGATGCCGCCGAAGATGACCACCAGGCAGGCGAACACTTTGCAAAACCCGAACACGTTGTTGATGGTGACGTACAGCTTCACGCTGCTGAGATTGATGTACGTGATAATCCCTGCAATGGAGAAGATTGCGAAGATTGTCAAGCCTCGGGTCAAAGGCAAACGAAAGGGCTCCCCATATTACCTAATCCTAAGATGCCTATCAGCTTGATCAGCAGATGGAGATCCTCCGCCGGCATATGCTCCAGCCCAAGCAGATGGCGGAAGGGCAGTATCGAGTACTCGGCGAACGTCAAAATGATGACGGCAATTTCTGCTGGCCGCAGAATCATCACATACACCCAGGCGCATATGAACGATGGCAGCGGACCCCAGAAGGAGTGTGATTTTTTAAACGCCTCGATAAGATAAGCATACTCCGCACCGGACCGTGGCACAACCGTGCCCAGTTCGGCGAAACAAAGCGCCCCCAGAAGCGAGATTCCACCACAAACGGTCCACACGACCAGACAGAAGCCGACACTACCGGAGTACCGCAGGGCGGCAGTTGGAGACACAAAAATACCGGACCCAATCATAACGCTGATGATCACGTTAATCGCCGACATGAGGCCCATTTCGCGCTTGAGGCCGGCGGCCTTAGGTTCTGCGGCGACCGTCATGATTTTGCGTTTCGAGAGAGCCTTGCTGTACACACAACCGCGCACTAGCACAGGACCACTTTCACTGTCCCGGGTGATAAGAACGCACACACGACGATCCTCCTATAGCGCGTAGTAGTTCAGTCGTATGCTAAAGCGTTTGCTGCTGCTGTACATTCCCGAACGGGGCTCGGGATACACATGACATTTCCCCTTGGCCGTGGTGTGTGAGATCTGCGAGACGAGAGAGCAACACATAATGTTGTAACGTTTGTTATCACTGTTGGAATATTGTTCGGAGAAAGCATTGTTCCGAGTGTGGTCACCGACAGGGAAATGATTTCCGAAAACGTCGCCGCCTATTGACGGCGATGCTCGTTGACAACAGCGAAAAGGGAGAGACGTAAATGATGAGCACATGGAATTATCTTATCACTAGTGGTCTGGTATACAGGTACGGGAAACTACTGCATCTGTCACTGGCCGGAGGTGATTCGTTTAGCCAATAACTAATCGTTCAATCGATAAGGCTAGGGCGCTGCTACCCGCAATTGTGGATGCAGAAGAAGCTACACTCACACTCCTGTAAGGCACTTATCGCACCGAAGCTGATCCATCAAAAAAGGTTCGCCTTATCACACATTTTTCGAAAAGATAATCTGTTCATTTCGAGGTCATTGCTGCACATTCGAGCTGGTTATCGATGCTTGATTGATAGAAGATTTATGAGAACAATTATATCTACAGTGTCCGGTTCTATGTACGTAAGCTAGCTAGGGACTGCACACGTGACTTCGTATTTGAGTTTCTTTTAATAGCAAACTGCTTCCAACTAAAGCTCGGCAAGACCCTTGCGTTTATGGGTCATGTCTCGAAAGACGCCAAGCACAGCGAAATTCTTTAAAGGAGCGCTCTGTTTACTCAGCCCATTATCGACCACGCGTTATGTTTGCCTGCACTTAAGCTGCCTAATGTCGCAATTTTCAGCATGATTTGTCACTGAAACCTGTCTGACGGAAAATCAACACAAGAAAGAGTTCTTTAGGAATGTCTCATCAGACACGACAGAATTATCTTCTGCTAAAAGATCACGGAATGATCACGCGGGACGATCTTAATTGTATCATCTTGCGGAAGTTGCCAATTTTGATTCTCCGGGTAGATTACCGGATGGCAGGAAAACTTCAACTACTGAAGATGCTCCGTTCAAATTTGTCACGAAGGCGTTAGGCATTTATAAATAGGACCGGCACTGAGTACACACAAAAAAAATAACCTGAACCACGATAATGTTTGTCTGATTTGTCTATTACCACGGTGTGCAAACATACGCAGCAAAAGGTGCTGATGAATATCCGTGAAGTCACGCTGAGGCTCGTGGCCGGCTTATGGAAGTGTGTCACTAGTTGTGGTGCGGGCAATAGGTGGTCGGAGACGGGCGGTCATCATTAATTTGCCCAAATTGACACTATACAATCTATTGATTGGGAGTGTACCGGTGGTGCATAAGCAATAGGCGTGCGAAAACTTGTCAAAGCACCCGAATGATGGATCAATGAAACCTAGTAGACAACCCCAGCTCGAGGGGCTGTTCGGTTGTGAGGAGGAGCTTTGGTTGTTTGGAGTGACGAGGCCCCATTAGCACGATAACAGTTGTCGTTCGAACGGGACATGTGCTGCCGTTCGATGACGACAATCAACAAAAATCATGTGCGTACCGCGGGCGCTTCGATTGGGAAAGAGAGACACACGCACCGGAGGATAATTCCCGGGGAAGTGAAGGGGAAAAATCGAATATAATTGACTGCCGCGGGGTTATAGAGTTGGAATCGTTTAAGCGTTATAGTATGGCCTGTTCTATAGCGTATTTTGTCCCACGACCACGTGCTAAAACGTGGGACAGTATCCACGTTGCACCGGAGCATCCATAGAATGGATGGGATTAAATTGGAATTAATCTTGAAGGTTGGTCAGATCTCTTGTGAGGAGGCTGCACTAGCTGCACTTTATTATCACTAACAATTGGCACTTCCGTCGCTATTGACGCTTTCATCGAAGTAGACGGAACGCGGTACTATCTTGTGGGAAGTATTTAGAAGATGCGCGCTCCAATCACTTTTAACCGTCACTGTCAATCTGCCCTAGTCAATAACCGCTACTACGTACATCTTGAACTATTGAACTGGGCATCTGGCAAGTTATCATCGCCATTCGCTTTGGGATGTTGGTTGCCTCCCATCCAAATTGACCACTGATAACAGTTTCATTAAGCACTAACGGATGATAACAAAAAACAAAAACAGGCAAAATCCGCAAAACCTAACCTCACAACAATGTCCACCATGTCCAATTCCTACAAATTCCAGTAATGAGGTAATAATAGTTGTACCGTTTTAGATCACCTGCACGATTCTGTTAATTGACCGATAATGATGATATGGTCAAATCGCAAACCTCGTAATACACTTGCACTGTAACAATGCCCTGATGATAAGGGAACATGAATCGTACTACGGCTCGAGAGAGATCCCGACGATCCGCTTCTGGGAAGCGACAGCGTGATACTACACGCCAATGTCTTGACGCTTCGGCAGAGGATCGCGCGGTTATGGTGATATTTTCTCGCTCACTGCGCCATTGTTGGCCGGTTGACGAGCTTGGTGAGCATGAATGATGATGTGCTCTGGAGCATAGAATGTGTGTCTCCGGAGTTGTTTTTTTTTCCTTCATTACACTCTCTTTAGGCACGCTTTGCCTTGAAAAGGCCGGGTGAATTGGTTAAGGTTGAATGAGTTATGCTACCGATTAATGGTCGGTGCGGGCGAACAGCGTGGGGTTGCTTTGGTTCCCTGCGGCGACCGAAGACGAACCTCCTGCTCCGCGTGAATCTCGGCTGGTGCGGTTAATTTCTTATCATTGGTGCGCTATTGTGCTATCAATTGGTTTCGGAAGTAATCTTTTAAGTGACACCGTTGGATGATGTGGATTTGGTGTGCGCTGGTAATTTGGGAAACGAAATGTTGTAGTTGGGGAAAGGCTTCGGGCGAAAAACGTAATGAGAAAGCTTAATAAGTATAAAACACTTTACCTTTAGTTGCACTATTCCTAGGCTATTAATCGAACTTTACACGATAATGCGAATATGGAACTCTAGTTGCACACGTTTTTGTTGATGATACAAAACCAAAACAAAGATAAGATCACGCAGTTTAAATACGATTGAGGCTGCGTGTGAAAATGCAAAGAAATCAGGAGCAAATGGAATAAATGGCGCAGCAGGACGTAAAGAATTTGTAGCAAAAAAGGAATAAAGGGACCCCTATTTCTTGCTGTCGTCTGCACATATACAGTCTTTACCCGACATACGCGGTTCTCAACTTACGCGGATTCGGAGATACGCGGATTTTAAAATTTGACAGAATGATGAGTTTATTGATATCTGATTGAGTTCTTCCGTTGTCAAAGCCACGCATGATGATGCTAATTCAAGAAAATCAACATTGTATTGTGTCCGTTCGTTTTAACTGCTGATGTTTTCCAAGCGACCAACAATGTCGAATAAAAAGCGCGCAAAATGAATCGCAATATCTTTTGCAGAAAACATGCATATTATCAACCAGCGTGAAAGTAAAAAATTTGTTGCTGCTATCAGCCGGCAAACCAATCGCACGGAGTGTTTGGAGAGTGTTTCGATGAAAAGAAATATTATCAAGTAGAACCGAGTCGACACCGTTATGAAGACGACACCGTTTTAAATTTATTCGCTACATGTGCATGTATCCTGGATCCCTGAACAGGAACTATAAACTATGTGTCAAGCAATATTCGAGATACGCGGAAACTCGAGATACGCGGATTTCTCTGGTCCCCATTATCCGCGTATCTCGGGTATAAACTGTAGACAGATTAAATGAAGAAGAAGAAGAAGTGCTTCCAGGAGAATATTTTGCATTAGGTAGGGGTCACCCTTTTCTTGCAATTCATATTCGCCAGGATACGCGTTCTTGAAGTTGAAGTGAAGAAGGAACGATGCGTCTGCAAAGGATTTTTATCTTTTTACAATCAAGAAAAGAGATGATATCGTACGGAGCTTGGTCTTTATCCAATGTCCATACAAATAATAATTAGCTTTTCATATTCGGAATACTAGAGTAGGTTTTTCGAAGAATTTAAATTCAAATATTAAAATGGTTGTTGCAAGCATTTTTAAACTTTTTAGAATATTTGTAGGCTAATTTGATTTGATTTAGTAAGAAAAAAAAACGGTATGTTTGAAAATTAACGAATTGAGTAGCGCACTCCCTTGAACTTCAAACCGATCTAAACCCGCACCGTTGATGGCAACACTGGTACACCAGTTGACAGCTGGAAGCTTGTTGTGAAAAATCGTAAACAAACGCGACTGTTCGCCTTTGGATTGTAAATTTGGAAAGTAAAACAGCTAAAATATGACTCGACACGCTAGAAATTGTACCGCCGGTGCGGTTTATACGTACCACGAAAAGAAAAAGGATGCAGCAAACTCTGGCTTCGGTACGACATCACGCCGTATTGGCAAAGATTCGGTGAAAAGTTTCGACTGTTGCTCGCTAACCTTGCAGCCCTGCCGAAATCCAGTAATAACGTATGTATTGGGTACCAAAAACGCTGTTAATTGTAGACCAATAAAAGTTTGCTTTCAATTTCAGAAAAGATGGCTATCTGTTCGATAAGGAAGCCATCCTCACGTACATCATCTCGAAGAAGAACGAGTACAGCCGCAAAATGAAAGAGTACGAGAAGCAGGTAAAACAGGACGAGGAAGAGGAAACTGCAAAGGCCAACGCAGAACAGCAAAAGAAGCTGGATCGGTTCATCTCGACGGAGAAGAATATCGTGAGCAACAAAGCTGTTATACCAAGCGGTCCGGATCGTTTAGATTTCTATGTTTTACAACAAGGGACACACATTTACCCTTTACTCTGTACCAATTTTAGTTGAGAAACCTAGCACCAGCGGAGCAATTTCGAACGTTTCACTGGGAAAGCGAAAGGAACTGCCGAGCTTTTGGGTACCATCACAAACACCGGCTGCAAAGGTATCCCGCATCGAAAAACCGGACAGTAAAATCTACTGTCCCGTATCGAACAAATCGTTGAAGGCAAAGGATTTGATTGAGGTAAAGTTTACGCTCGTGAAGGATCCTTCCGATAAGAAATCACTGATCGCGAAGGAAAACCGATACATGTGTGCGGTAACGCACGATATCCTGAACAATTCGGTACCGTGTGCAGTGTTGAAACCGACGTAAGTAGACGCGTGTGTAACCGGGTGGCGTATGTTTTAGCTAACATCCTTTTTTTATTGCTTTCATGTAAAGGGGAGATGTCGTTACTATCGAATGTATCGAAAAAATCATCAAAAAGGACATGATACACCCGCTAACGAATGAAAAGCTCTCCGAATCCGACATTATTCCACTGCAAAGGGTAAGTTTCTTCGGCGAATGATATGTAACTCGTACTTCACAAAAAAAAAACATAATCCTTTTAATGTACCTTTCAGGGTGGAACTGGTTTTGCAACGACGAATGAGAAACTGGAGGCCAAAGAGCAAAAGCCTTGTCTGCAAGTTTAAGCTAGTGCAACGTTTGTGTAAGCCAAATTTTACTTTTTATTATTTCGTTCAACAATAATTATGTTTACCCTATCTATTGGTTTAAGTTCAGTAGAGATTTTATTCTTAAATCATCCGCTCCTTTAATACAATAAAAACAACTTATTAGCTTAAGTTATAACTAAAACGCAAGAGAGACCGTTGTCCATAAGCATAGGTCAATCATGCTAAATTACCGTAAAGGAGAGAAAATCACTATCACTAAGTATCTCAGGAGCGTTATCGAGATCACTGCAAAGTATCACCGGGTCAAACACCCTGACCTCGGGATGGACACAACTGCACAATTTCGGAGAAAAGGCCACGGTCATCGGACATATACAGTGCAGTGTTTCCACAGCAGGCAAAAGCACAGCACAGCAATGCGTCATACGGTTATAAGTACCCCGTAATAGCCTCCTCATATCACAGTGTGTTGCAGCTGGACACCGATAATTGTCATCTCATCCCCGTGCCTTCCCCTCGTTCTCTTTACCTTCCCACGTACGGACGGACGGACGGACAACACAGGACAGGAATGTTTGTCATTTTTATCTATCCATAACCGTTCATAACGGCACACGCGCGAGGGCTATTGAAGCGATGGCCTTGCGCGAACGATCAGACCAGTTCGCAATGGGTGTTGCAGTTGCATCGAGTGTAACACACGGGAGAAAACAAACTACTATCAAAACAGGAAATGAATGCTCGCTTGTGTGTTTGAATGTTTGCACTTTTTAAGATCGGGAACCGCTTGAAAGAGGTGTCCATTTTGGGGAATGAATTACAACATGATGAGAAAGTTTGTATCGAATATAAAAAAAAATGTTTTATTGTTACTACATGCTCGATTTTACGCGCGTCATACTGCCCGTGCAATCTGATCTCGCTTGTACACTACATCCGCACCCGTAACCCGTGCAATGTTAGTATGTTTTTAAAGTTTTGCTCACACACAGGCACACTTCCTGCTGCCACTGCCATCGGCCTGCCGTCAATCGTTCTGGGCCGTGAGAAAAGGGGAAGCGGAATGGTAAAAAAAAAAGGGAAAGTGTGGACGACCTTCGACGATAGTTAACGTTTCTAGTTGCACTGACGACGATGACGACGGGTACAGCAGCCGGTTTGATAGTGGTTGTAGAAGGGTAAGAGCTGTGTTGATCGGGTGGCTTACAAGTTTTTGTCAAGGGACGCCCGGTTGCGATAGTGTGTAGTTCTAATACCACAACGTACCGCAATAGATTGCAATTGCAACTGCATCAAACGAGAGAAAGGGGCCAAGATGAGTCTCAATAATAAAGTTATGTATTATTATTTTTCACGAAATGGATTTGCCAGGCTGTACTTTGAGATTAAGGCGCCTGAAGGTAGGCAATCGCTTCGTTTAAATCCTCTCAATTAATAATTTAAAATATACAGTTGCGCTCGACTTAATAGGGACATCCTAAAGTTTGCGCTAATGCGCCAAATGAAGCCTCAAACCTGTATATCGTTACTGACAACTCAGCAATGGTAAGAATTGGTAACATTTGCAGAAGCAGTCACAGTTGAAATACAACTCTTTCACTGGACTAAAAGGAGA
>KZ062018.1:189972-211802 GCA_002091835.1 Anopheles maculatus
TAGGGAAAGTGTGGACGACCTTCGACGATAGTTAACGTTTCTAGTTGCACTGACGACGATGACGACGGGTACAGCAGCCGGTTTGATAGTGGTTGTAGAAGGGTAAGAGCTGTGTTGATCGGGTGGCTTACAAGTTTTTGTCAAGGGACGCCCGGTTGCGATAGTGTGTAGTTCTAATACCACAACGTACCGCAATAGATTGCAATTGCAACTGCATCAAACGAGAGAAAGGGGCCAAGATGAGTCTCAATAATAAAGTTATGTATTATTATTTTTCACGAAATGGATTTGCCAGGCTGTACTTTGAGATTAAGGCGCCTGAAGGTAGGCAATCGCTTCGTTTAAATCCTCTCAATTAATAATTTAAAATATACAGTTGCGCTCGACTTAATAGGGACATCCTAAAGTTTGCGCTAATGCGCCAAATGAAGCCTCAAACCTGTATATCGTTACTGACAACTCAGCAATGGTAAGAATTGGTAACATTTGCAGAAGCAGTCACAGTTGAAATACAACTCTTTCACTGGACTAAAAGGAGAAATCCAAAACCATGCATTTATAGCGAAATTACATATACTGGTAGTATATTGCCTACTACCAGGTGCTCGAATCACAGGAGCAATGCATTTAACCTGTACCATTCCATTGTTCTATGTAGTAAAACGCCATTTTAATTGATTACACCTTATCGAAAACCTTAGAAAACGTGCGATTAACGTGCTTCTTTTATCGAGTTCCGTTTACGGCTCTGGCCACGCGCACACTAAACTACTCTTGTACAGCAGATTATGGTTCATTTGGCCCCAGCTTCCCTTCACGGAGGCTCGTGTGCTCAGTGCAATTGGCTGGCAGATTGATAGTGTGTGCGCGCGCACCCAAAGCCCTTGGCAAGTCGGGTCTCCGCAGGCAGGCAGCTCCACGACTTAGAATGATAAAAGCCCCGGCTCAGTTCCACCGTGGCACCGTGCTAACGCGGCGAAACGCGAAACTTCCCTGCTGCGCTGTCGGTGCCCGTGCATCCATCGCGGTCAGCTTATTGCTCCGTGTGACGAGCGATGCAATGGATTAGAGTGCCATTTTGTTAGAGTGTGTGTGTGAGTGTATGCTTCCAGTCCCACCAACACTGGCCGACCGATGCAGTTTGTGCTTGACATTAACCTGAATCAAACCGCCGCACCGAACCACGGAGCAATCGGGCACGGAACTTGAACTTGAGACATCGGAGACACATTCCGCACATTCTCGGTTCGTTCGCTTCCTGTGTTCTGCTTTCGTGTTGTCGAAAAGGGTTTAGAATAACGCTTACTACTGGTGCGTCAGTGTGATCTGATCGGTTGGTTTGTTGTTGTTTTCGTTTTTGCCATTGACTGGCCCCACTGTCCGCTGCCATATTTCCGTGTCACCGAACACGTGGTGTTTAATTAATTGTTTGTGTTTGCAAAAAACAAAGTGTCCAGGTGTGTGGAAGATTCCATTGTTCTATGTAGTAAAACGCCATTTTAATTGATTACACCTTATCGAAAACCTTAGAAAACGTGCGATTAACGTGCTTCTTTTATCGAGTTCCGTTTACGGCTCTGGCCACGCGCACACTAAACTACTCTTGTACAGCAGATTATGGTTCATTTGGCCCCAGCTTCCCTTCACGGAGGCTCGTGTGCTCAGTGCAATTGGCTGGCAGATTGATAGTGTGTGCGCGCGCACCCAAAGCCCTTGGCAAGTCGGGTCTCCGCAGGCAGGCAGCTCCACGACTTAGAATGATAAAAGCCCCGGCTCAGTTCCACCGTGGCACCGTGCTAACGCGGCGAAACGCGAAACTTCCCTGCTGCGCTGTCGGTGCCCGTGCATCCATCGCGGTCGGCTTATTGCTCCGTGTGACGAGCGATGCAATGGATTAGAGTGCCATTTTGTTAGAGTGTGTGTGTGAGTGTATGCTTCCAGTCCCACCAACACTGGCCGACCGATGCAGTTTGTGCTTGACATTAACCTGAATCAAACCGCCGCACCGAACCACGGAGCAATCGGGCACGGAACTTGAACTTGAGACATCGGAGACACATTCCGCACATTCTCGGTTCGTTCGCTTCCTGTGTTCTGCTTTCGTTTTGTCGAAAAGGGTTTAGAATAACGCTTACTACTGGTGCGTCAGTGTGATCTGATCGGTTGGTTTGTTGTTGTTTTCGTTTTTGCCATTGACTGGCCCCACTGTCCGCTGCCATATTTCCGTGTCACCGAACACGTGGTGTTTAATTAATTGTTTGTGTTTGCAAAAAACAAAATGTCCAGGGGTGAGGAAGTGCGGAGAGAAGAGAGAGAGAGAGCACGAGCCGAATAGGAAAAGTGGCGCGAAACTTTGAAACAGTTGTGTGCATCGATATGCTTATCAGATTGCTCGAGTGATTGTTTGGATTAGTTTGGTTTGGAAAAATCGGAAAAGTTTTCAGTGGAAAATGGAATTAATCAGTGTAGCATAAGGGACGGCTCATTATTGTGTGAAAGTGTGTGTGTGTGTTTTGTTTGTTTGAGTTATCTTTCCATCTGCTTGCATATTTGCTGTCGAAGTTTAAATAAAAGTTTTATTTCCGTTCCAGTGCGTTATAAGATAAGCCAATGTGAGTGAAAAAGCTGATGGTGTGAAAAGTGACAAAAGAGGAAGAAAATAATTTTATGGTGAATAATTAAAAATTATATTATCTTTATTTAATCTTTACTTTGTAGAATTTAAAGTGCACAGCGTTTTGCTATAAAGCATCGACGATTGTGGAAAAGTGTGGAATTGTGCCTCGTGTTTCCTCAACGAATCAACAGTCAATCCCGAAACCGAAAGGCCATGAACAGCAGAAAAAGGCCGGTGCAGTGCAAAACGATACATTTTATAATGAAAAACCTTCCCCACGGCCGTACGCGTACGATCGATTGAGAAAACCCGTCGCCGAAAACACGTGTGTGCTGCTAAACGGATTTGTGCAACGATTTTTGTTCACTTCAATTCTTCAAGCTTTTGGTGGGAAAAGCGTGTGAAGCGAACGAAAACAACGGGGAAGGTAAGCAAAAGCACTTTATTTTAGTATGCAATCATTATCATCTCGAGTTCAGCCTTATACTGATCAGGGAGGGAAAAACAGAGCTGAATCGGACCGCTCCTCACTGAGTCGGGTCGTTGTGTGACGTGAGTTGGAAGTTACGCAATCCTCCCATAAGCTAAGACAATTGATGATCCAACGAGATGGAAAAGATGGGGGGATGGGTGTGTGTGTGTATGTGTTCGTAAAGCCCTAGAACATCGAACAACAACAACCGCCGGGGGCATGATTTAATCGCGGAGGCAGTTTGGTAATTAATTCTGATTTTTCGTTCAGGAATATTATCAAACACGAAACGCGTAAAGGGTGCTGTTTTTACATATGGAATTATATGGTTGAACCTGTAAACGGTTAAGTGGGTGTGTGTGTGTGTGTGTGTGTGTGTGTGTTTGCATGATGCATTCCGGATGCTTCGATGCACCGAATGAGTAGTGCCGAGTTGGGAATTATTCATCGTTCATTCATCGATCATGATGAATCGACCATTCTCATTCTTGTTATGATGTATTATCGTTGTCTCATGAAATGACGCATACATACACTTATATGTATACTGAAATTGTGAGTTTATGTGTGTGTTTTCTTTTCATAATCTTTAAAAGAATAGACTCATTAGAGAGTAATTTTATTAATATGGTTGTTTTGATGAAGTTTAATAAAAATTTGAAGGTTTCTCAGCTACAGAAATGTACTCAAAGGTATATTTAAGAGTCGCGGTTGAAGAAAATCCTTTTTATGGGGTACGATCCAGACGGGAGTCAATACTCAGTCTCCCCACTTTGATACCAGTGGCTAATTGGAACGATAGCCAAGTACATGAGCTCAGTAGAGTCAGTATGATTAGAATGGCTCTTTTTTACAACGCCGCAACTAAAGATGAAGAACAGAACGATTAATAACTTGTTAAACTTTGTATGTGAATTTGGGTGAACAACAAATGTTGGTCAGCTCTTCTTTCAAATTCCATGTCAAAATTTATGTTGTCTTCTTTACTTGACTATTCTAAAATATAGTTTCAATTTATGAGATTCAATGTGTCAAAAGTTTAAATGATGCTAACCTATTTTTGTCATGTATCAATCATTTCAATCAATTTTTCCTTAGCTAAATTGCTTTTCCCAAAGGCAGGTTCGAATCCCGCCCGGACCGCCTCCCCGCACGCAGGACTGACTATCCAGCTACGGGTAAAACTAAGTCACAGAAAGCTAGCAATAGCAGGCCGAGACTACATGAGTTTGTAGTGCCAAAGAAGAAGGAGAAATTGCTTTTCTACGTTAATATTGGTGAAGACTCATCTTTCTTGGCCTAAGGACCTCTTAGGTCATGCCTGCCATTTCTGGCTTACTAGACTTATTGTTACCGCATAGTTGGATAGTCAGTCCTTACTATGGGGGAACGGTCCAGATGAGACAGATGGCAGACGACGGCGCTAGACCGTGAGCGGTATCGAGGATTGTTGCAGCAGGCCAAGACCGCGAAGCGGTTGTAGCGCCTGATAAGTAAACTTATTGTTCAGGGCGGCCCGGTGATGTATACGATAGTGGCGCCGGTCTCCACACGGCAGGACCGGGGTTCGAATCCCGGCTCACCGCCTCCGCGTACGCAGGACTGACTATCCAGCTACGGATACAACTTAGTCACACAAAGCTAGCAATAGCTGGCAGGCCAAGACCTCCAAGAATAGAGGTTGTAGTGCTAGTGCCAAGGAAGAAGAGAAAGACTTATTGTTACCGCATAGTTGGATAGTCAGTCATCACTATGGGGGAACGGCTCAGTTCAGACTCTAAGCCCGGTCCTGCCGTGTGAAGACCGGCGCCGCTGTCGCATCTACCACAGGGCCGCCCAATATTGGTGAAGAACTGATTGAATTAAGGGAAGAAAAGATATTTCCTTTATTTAATCTTGAATACTGATTGAAACTACAATTATTTTAAACTACCTTTTTTAATGCGAAAATATGTACAGTTCTTAGCTTGATTTTCTTATTCAGCAAACAATTCTCGGCTTTGAATTCTGCGTTATTACTGCTGAAAGTACTTGTTGTGCGCAGTGCTTTTATTTCATAAAATTAACCTCTGAATAAGTATATTATACTTTCTTTTTCACATAATACAACCGGCAGGGTATGATAATATGTTTGAAAAGCCACTTCACTTTTCTGCAATAATCATCAGCTCAAAGTGGATGTAAGGATTAAGACGTCCAGAGTGCATCACAGGACGTGCCTTGCTGCATCGAAATTAAACAAGTTTTACAAAGCATTGTTGCTATTTTACTTCAAACTACTCAGACCTAAGATTTTTAGAAAGTATGAAGTATTAAGTATTTGTTAAGTAACCATGAATTAGTTGAGATAGTGGCGCTTGTCCTTACCCTAGTAGGAACCTTGGATCAAATCCCTTCCGGACGATTCCTCCGGATTCCTCCATCCGGACTATCCAACTACGTGGTATTAATAAGTCTAGTAAGCTTTTAGATGGCTAGCACGACCTGGCAGATTGAAAAGTCAAGAAATACAGTGATGAACTCATTTCATAATGTTCGATATAGGAAAACAAGATTGTTTCCTCAGTTTTTAAGTGAAACTTCTCTTTTTTCCTCCTAAAATGATGTAGTTTTTCCTCTTCATACAACTTTTTTTCTTTTACACGATAAACAACGATAGTAATTTATCTAAAAAGGAAGTAAAACGAGCAAATCAACGGTTTCTGTAGGAAAATTATCCAGATGATGAAAGTCCAGATGATAAAATAAGTAAACAATTAGAGTTTTTGTAGGACATTGATATTATTATTTATTTGTTATTTGTAAACAGTTATTATAAAACCCTAAAATACTACAGTACTCTAACTACTGCTTAAAACAGCTAGCAATCATTAGAAAAACAGCCTCATGCTTGATGTAAAACGTCGAGCCGAAAGTTTTGTTTGCCACGTTGATGCATTCCACTGCATTGGGGGTTGCATTTGTGTGGCAATGCAACGCTTGCTCCACACATTTACACCACTCTCTGTACACACACACATACACACGCATGCATATATTACACAATCGTGCGCAATCGAATCAAAGCAATTAGTCTCATAAAGCTAAAGTGGCATCCTCACCTTCCTTCCACCACCTTCCCTGCCCAGCTGCAGCGAGTGCAACTCCCGCAAGCAGCTTCTAATATTCAGCGCGCAAAAAGATGTTCGCGTGTAGCGTATTATCAGTGCGGCCGAGGCGAAGGACGCCCGTGGCCCGTGTTGGAAGCTTCCAAGCCCCGCGGTGTTTGTTTGTTATTGTTACGGATGGACGGATGGAGACGCCTGGTTGGTCGGGTTGTGAATGGGCAGGTAGCGTTACGGCGTTACTGTGGCGTTACGCCCGTGAAACCAAACTTTCCGTTTGCACTTTTTGCCAAACGACGATCGAGATGGTTGTACCGCGTAGTAATTCCCCGGTTTGAACCGCATCCGACCGGACTGGCTAGAACTTTGCTCGTGTGTGAGTGACTTTAAGAAGAAGTCAGAAAACGAAGGTTTGTGGTTTGTGTACAAACAAAACAAGCTTGGAGGTGGAGCGTGTGCGTCAGCTTAGTGTTATTGTTGCAGTTGCAGTTGCAGTTGTAGCTCCACACTCCCTTCCCTTTGCCCAGCTGCCTCCCCCCCCCCCCCCCCCCCCCCCTCCCTCACCAAACGTCGACACGCGATCGATCTATTACGTGATCGCGCGGTCTGTCTCGAAAAGTCCGTACCGGTCCCTCACGGATGATACCTATAAATCATGCTTTACATTTACAGCCCGCTTACTAACACGCGTGCAGATGCCGTTGCACTTGGAAGGGCTCGTGCTCGCTGCATTCGCTACAGCGTTTTTTGTGGTGCGCTGGGTGAAGGAAGTAACCGTTCGGTAAACTGTTTGTGACCGTAACTTTGAACTTGTGGCATGGAGCAACACGGCCCCAAAGTCAAGGGCTGGCGGCATGGAGCCGTATGAGCGGTGTGCTCGTGTGACTTTACAAACGTCAACGCGATTACATTAGCACAAAACTGTATGATGTGCCGTACAGTGCAGCGCTGGCAATGGTAGCTTTTGTATCAGTTTTCCACTTGAGAAACGTACTACACACGGGAAGGGAACTTGACCGTGTTGGTTGGTGTTTTGTTTTTGTTTGCTTTACTTTCTGCCTACTCACAACTGGAATGATGTTTAGAATTGGGTTGTGATCAAGGAGGGTATAGTAGGAGGTGAAGTCTTAGACCTGTCAAGCTAACCATTTTGAATTTGGGTTTGACAATCATGGTGAATGTTTGTTTACGACCATCTGCATACACAAAACAGCTGATGGAGCATATGGTAGGAAGCGATCACTTGAGCGAAATTATATTGTTACTCAAGATATTGAGTTTTTGTGTCTCGAGGGAGTAGCAGCTAGCCAGTGTGAGATGCTTACGCAACATTGATTTGCCTACGGGATGTCCATCGCTGGTGGGAAGCATGCTCTTGGTGGAGGCATCGAGTCGGTGGCGTGTGGGACAGTGCAGCATCGTTATAGGGTACCACTGCACTGCATTTGTAGCTTATATCTCAAACTCTTTTGCTTTATTCACTAATATAAGCATGTATAAACTATATCCCAGTTGTAGGTCGCAAGTATTGCAGTTCTGTGCACGCAAAACCATAATCGATACCTCCGGCTGCCGAATCAACGATCAGCTGATTCACGGTCAAAACGTAAACAAACCGCACTACCACACGGGCAACTTTTTTAACCATGGCTGTCAAAATTTCGTTTATTTTTTTAATTTTCTTGCGACGATTTGTATGGAACGGCTCCACCTGATCATATATAACCACCTTGGTTGTGATGTGCTGTTGCTGTTGTTGTTGATCATTATTATGACATCAGGTGACACGGGTGACAGATACTACGGGCTTGGAGAGTGTAGTAGATGATGTCGATGATAGTGGAACGGTTGTTTTGCTTTCTGTGGCTGTAGTGTTTGCAGCAAGAACTGAGATGAGGTACAGAAAGGCTCTTCCTGGGCTGATTAATCAGGGTTGAGCAAGAAATAGGCTTACCAGGAAGATGCATTTAGAATCTGGCCAAACGAAACCTTTTATTACAGCACCCGTAGTGTGGTTTC
Organism: Anopheles maculatus; assembly: GCA_002091835.1. NCBI lineage: Eukaryota > Metazoa > Arthropoda > Insecta > Diptera > Culicidae > Anopheles > Anopheles maculatus. Next base: position 198,185 of record KZ062018.1, read on the forward strand.
AAACATTTTGACAGCTATTTGTTGACAGTTACTCTTTTTTAAGTAAAAATTGTACAATTATTGGAAAAACGATTCAAAAACAGTAGAAGATGAGCTCTGGTTGATGTTTAATGTACGATAAAAGACTCAGTAAATCTTATCAAACGCAGTAAATCTTATCAATATGGCCAGGCTCAGGAAATAGGGTAAAACTTTTTACGTATTATAGCAAAAGATATCTATTTATTGAATATCATAACTAGAGCAATATGATTGGTGCAGTCGTAGCAGAAAACCCGACTGGTATAGAAGTATAGTTGATGTTGATAATAATTGAACTATCATGATAGCTCTTCGGAACAAGTCTTCGGTTTTTGTGTCTCAGCATAGCCTAAAGAAACAAAATCCTATGCGCTATTGTTTGTTAAATTTGTAAGAAGGTCCATACCTTCATTTAAGGCATCTTTATTTTCTAATGGATTCTCTTGCCGTAAGGGGTTTGAGTAGATTATTACACTTAGAACTAAACATCTCAAACATGACGTATAAACAGTGGCGGATCAAGCGGTGGGCAAAGTAGGCGGCCGCCGCAAAGGTGGGCAAAGCCATTTTAGTGGGGCCCCGGAAAAGGAAGACCCTTGCCCCCTCCCCCCTCCCCCGCTCCCTCCCGGTCACGTCCTTCGGAAAAGCAGTATAATACAGTTTGTAAGGGGCCTCTGTATTATCAATGACTTGTTGTTTGCATGGGCCTGTAGAGTTGTAAATAGTATTAGTGTGTCGATTAGAATATGTAAGTAGTGTGTAAGTAGTATTAAGTAGATATGTATGAGTAGGTTAATCATAAGAGAAAATACACAGTCATAAACGAGAAGTCAAAGAGTACGCACGCATAGTCAAGAACACAACAGGGCCTTGGGCCTTTTCTGGGGGGCCCCTTTGCTAAACAAAATTTTTGGCAGCGCTACGAAATTACGCGACATTTATCAACACACAGGGACAGAACATTTCGAAGACACCACGATCTTAAGATATCCAACGCTTGCTGCTGCCGTCGGCAGTCATGTGCATCTTTCACTGCTGCGTATAGTTTCACGTCATCAGCAAACAGCAAAACATCATATTTAGACAAAAGAATAGTCACATCATTCACATACAGCGAGAATAGAAGCGGCCCCAGATTACTCCCCTGTGGGACACCGGAGATGCACGAAATACTGCGAGACAAATTACTCTTCAGCTTTACACGGTATGAGCGTTGGGTCGGGTAGGAGCGTATCCATCTCACAGCCATGTAAGAAACTCTAAGCTTATTAAGCTTCGCAAGGAGTACTTCGTGAGAAACCGAGTCGAAAGCAGCCATTCTGTATAGATTGAGTCCACCTGAGTTCCGGCGTCGAGTTGGCGTTTACAAAAACTGACGAATTGTATCAGATTTGTAGTAGTTGACCGTTTAGGAACAAAGCCATGTTGCGCGTAACTTATATAATTCAAGGATGCTGTCATTAGGGGATTGTAAAGCGATAGTTCGAGCACCTTTGAGGCAGGTTTAAGTCGCTTAATACACAATGCCACCGTAGCCGGATCAACCATCGGGAAATCTCTGTTATTTATTCAACAGAAACTTCGATTTAATACCTTCAGTAATTGCATGTCTTTGATTGTAATGCGCTCACATGCATTCCTTTTCCATTCCGATGAAAAGCACACTAGTAGACGCATTTGCATAGCATCAAAAGCGTTACCATTGGCACGTAGAGAAAATATAATGATGTAACTGCAGTCGCAAAGGGTGTGCGAAAAACACTCCAAGAAAATGGAAAAAAGAGACAGAATACCATCTCACCTGATCCTTCCAACTTGGAAGCAATGGGACATTATTCTTCCTAAAGAAAACTCGATTCCTCGACACACACACACACAGACTCTTGAAAAAGGGAACGAAAGGTACCCTCCTTTGCCAGCCAATTATTTGTGTAAAAAGATGAAAATCGGGAAAAATACATTTCTCCACACTGCTTTTCCACGCTTGCGAGGATGCATTCATCGTTAAACAGTGACGATGCTTGGATGGATGTAACTATCGATTGAAGGGAAAGTGTAATTGCGTTTCCATTAGCTTTTCCAGCTCCGGTCGCTTGTCTTATTACAATCAAAATCGGTGTTTCGAGTGAAGAGTAAACTACAGTTTGCCGTTCTTCCATTTGAACAAACACGAAGAGTGGTGGCGGTGAAAAAAACAAAAGAAGGATGAAGCAGTTTGTTCCAGATCCCGCGGATAGCACAAAGCGACCGGATACGCCGCGTTATGTAATTTATGTTTTCTGCTGATGAAAGGTCCAGAAATCGGATCCGGCTACCTGTTGTCGATGCCGCTTTCGTTTTATTCAACCCAGCGCAAGAGTCTGGGCATGAATTGGCTTGCTTTCTTTCGTCACAAAAGCGAACGACGCTTGTACGCTTAAAGTTGTGAGCTGGGCGTATTGGGTAATCGGTGTATCGGGCACAATGGATTAGGATACAGGGAAAATACGATGAACAGCTGTGAGTAGTGAGTATTTGAGTAGGGTGGAAACGGGGCACCGGGATCTGGATTTGACAAATATTTGACGAGGCAGACAATGAGCGATGGGCAAGTCCTAAGAAAGGGTATACCACAGAGATGTGTTTTTTTCGATTCTTGGTCGATAACATGGGATGAGTCCTTTTTCTTTAATGAAAGTAGTTCAAGTCAAGCAAAAATTATAGATTTGAACCACGTGAAATGAGCAGAAGTAATTTTATACCCCTAAATATAGGCAATATAAGGTTTTAATCATTTTAAAAAGACGACTCCGTGAGAGATTTTACAATTAGCAACTCATTTCTCATTGTTAAGTGTCTAATTGATCTAAAAAACAATCCGAATTAAGTTAAAAATGTTCTTCTAAATATGAATTGCATACTTTCAGGCTCTTACAACTTAGCACAAGATCCTGTACACAATTAGTTGTTAAAGATGATTTTTCCACATTGTTTTTCTACAGTTTTCAGTTTCTTATGAATCTAAACATCCTCATAAAACGCTAAAAGATGTATAAGTTTTCTCGCTACATAAAAATCAATCCCGTATGATTAATCCACATCACATCACAGCTCATTTCATCTCGCCCACGACAAATGACTGACTACAACCAGCAGTAAGTAACCACCGTTCTAGGACGAGAGATAATTGAAATGAAAATCGATCCCTGCAAGGATTCTGCCACCTAATTAACGCATCGCTCGCTGCGTGAAGGAACGGCAACTCATGGCATATTCGTACGTAATTCGCCAAAGGTGCGCGTAACCCGAAACCAAACGATCGCTATCGGATGTGCGCTTACCCTCATCGGTGACACCACCCGATTCGAGGTTGTTCCGGCTTTTTTCACATCTTTTGGCTGTGATGCTTACCAGGGGGTGCGCTTTGGAGCGCAAGATTTGTCGCGATTGCTCAACGATTGTTCGTTGTGGGCAGACTGCTGCCGGAGTATAATATTCTGCTTTCGCTTTACATACATTGAGATGCGATGGTGCCATAGAGTACCGCATCAAGAATCCACACCAGACACCAGAGGTTACCGTATATGACAAAACGAACGTAAGCGAAGTTTAACGACCGGACATCAGGACGATACAGGTCGGATTAGCATCGAAACCCGCCCGAATCTGTGCTGCTCCACTTAAGCTGTCCATAGACGCTCAAGCCTCATCCATTAAACATCACCAGCGGACCAGGGTGAAGATTGTCTGTGCTGGCGGTTTCTCGCGGAATCGACAATCGAATGGCGAGGGGGCAACGTTCACGTTTTGAGGTTGATTTTAATTCCAAAATAATAATGCCGTAGCCGTAACGCTGTGGCGCTGACGGGTTTGGTGTTTATTTTTCCCCTGAAGTTGCATGGTTGTAATGTTTAACCCCTAGCCCAGTAATCGTAATCGCATCAGCAAAACGGACAATCGGTTATACACAGATGATCAAACAGATTAAATACGCGTGTTGTGTGCAAGGGCCGTTTGCAAAACATGTAAGAAGGGTTGGTTGGCAGCTGTCTTTTTTATTAAAGGAGTCGTGCTTCATATGTAACACAGGCGAACCGATTGTTTCATCACGATTACGTGGAAGAAAACTGCGAAAAATTGGACAGCAAACATTAAATAATAACGCTTTTTTCCACAAGCATTACTTATTATTTGCGCCTAAAGTTAGGCAATATGTACAAGAAAAATCACAGCTTGCTTGGATTTATTTCAAAATACTTCTACATTGTATCGTTAAATTGATAAACACTCCATCATTCCTTGGGCACAAAGCTTCCCCACACAGCACGCCTTCATCTGCACATCCCACCGGGTGGGATGAAACGGTTTTTCCACCGATTAAAAATAAAAGCACCAAGCTGTGCCGAACGGCATCATCCATTAAACATCACCAGCGGACCAGGGTGAAGATTGTCTGTGCTGGCGGTTTCTCGCGGAATCGACAATCGAATGGCGAGGGGGCAACGTTCACGTTTTGAGGTTGATTTTAATTCCAAAATAATAATGCCGTAGCCGTAACGCTGTGGCGCTGACGGGTTTGGTGTTTATTTTTCCCCTGAAGTTGGCATGGTTGTAATGTTTAACCCCTAGCCCAGTAATCGTAATCGCATCAGCAAAACGGACAATCGGTTATACACAGTTGATCAAACAGATTAAATTCGCGTGTTGGGTGCAAGGGCCGTTTGCAAACCATGTAAGAAGGGCTGGTTGGAAGCTGTCTTTTTTATTAAAGGAGTCATGCTTCATATGTAACACAAGCGAACCGATTGTTTCATCACGATTACGTGGAAGAAAACTGCGAAAAATTGGACAGCAAACATTAAATAATAACGCTTTTTTCCACAAGCATTACTTATTATTTGCGCCTAAAGTTAGGCAATATGTACAAGAAAAATCACAGCTTGCTTGGATTTATTTCAAAATACTTCTACATTGTATCGTTAAATTGATAAACACTCCATCATTCCTTGGGCACAAAGCTTCCCCACACAGCACGCCTTCATCTGCACATCCCACCGGGTGGGATGAAACGGTTTTTCCACCGATTAAAAATAAAAGCACCAAGCTGTGCCGAACGGCACAGAACTTGCAGCGGACATGCGACTGTCATGTGCAATGGTTTCATCTGTAAAAGTGTCCAACGTACACAGGGCACGGGAAAGCCATTATTACATCACACACAGCCCATCACTCCCAGTATCGGTACGTCCACGGTAAGCCGGATCTGCAGTATGGCGACCCGATTGCGTAACTGGCAAAGTTCCAGTGGTAACGGAGCGTTTAAACTCTTCGATTAGGTTTTTGGGAGCATCGGGAGCACTCTACTTTCCTAAATAAAAACCCCTCTAAAAGGGGCAGGATCATTTTACCACACCTGTTGATTGTTTTCAAAACTGTTTCTGTGGGAGGAAAGGAACTGAAAAATCGTTAGCGCTGTGGTAAGGGTTTCCCATTCGGTTTGACCATGCGCCTCACGTACCGGGACCCGAAGTAGTTTCGGGTTAAGGTAGTGTTTTTACACTGTGTGATTGTATTGGCATTTAGAGTATAAATAATAGATAAGAAAGACAATATAACAAACCACAAAACTGGTTTGTTTTGATACATTTAGATTAATTTAAATTTCTCCCTTCAGTAACGTCATTGTAAATATCCCTTTTGAAACTTCTCGTCTCAATGCTAACTTGATGCAGTTTTCTGTTGTAAGCTGCACAAGCAACAGCAACATCTTTGCTTCATCCTGGGTCTTATTCTGGTTGCTTCCAGTGGTGCACCAACGAACGGGAGCAAACGACAGGATTTGATTTAAAAATGCACGTAAAACAACCTCAACGGTAACAACCGACTCGGTACGCACGAACGCAAACTCGTGGTTCGTGGATCGTCCCGAGCGACCTTATACCGCGGAGCTTATAAATGGCTGCGACGGTCTTCGGTCCGCCCCAATCGTACGCCGACAGTTCGCCGGAAGGAGCCGTTTTTGTGTGTGTGTGGTCGGGTTGGCAGAAGATAGTTAACCAGGGTTCGTTGCCAAAGCCGGGTTGAAGTCACCGTGCGTGTGCGTGTGTTGTTTAAAATCGCGAAGGTATGAATATCATCAACACAATTCGTAAATGGAATCGTATAAAAAAGTGTTTATTTTTTTCGGATGTACTAAGAAACTGCTCCCAATTGTTCGGTTAAGTGACGGTGAGCTCGTAGTTGAACGTGGCACAGAAAGAACGGTCCCGGTGGCTATGTGTCATCGTTGCATAATCTAATTAGACACCGCTGGACGCAGAATCATTCCCTGGAATAATACTATTAGAACGAATCGTGTTTGGTGGCCGCAGTTGCAGTTGACCAGTCCCAGGTTTCGCCGATCAGTGACCGAAGGTGATTACATCACGGTGCTCCTCCTTTCTAGCGTTAAGGACGAACGGGAAATAGTGGACCAAAACACCAGGCAATTGTTGTGCAATTGTGATGTTTGAATTGATTCATTCTTCTTCGTACTGTTGGGTGGCGTAATTTAATTGTGTTTGTTTGTGTTTTTAAAATTAAAACTTCCCGCAATGGTGTGTCATTCGAACTAGCCTGAAGGGCTATTAGTAATGCCAATAATCAGCGTCGTCGTACGTTGATTCTTTGAATACTGCAGTATGGCGACCCGATTGCGTAACTGGCAAAGTTCCAGTGGTAACGGAGCGTTTAAACTCTTCGATTAGGTTTTTGGGAGCATCGGGAGCACTCTACTTTCCTAAATAAAAACCCCTCTAAAAGGGGCAGGATCATTTTACCACACCTGTTGATTGTTTTCAAAACTGTTTCTGTGGGAGGAAAGGAACTGAAAAATCGTTAGCGCTGTGGTAAGGGTTTCCCATTCGGTTTGACCATGCGCCTCACGTACCGGGACCCGAAGTAGTTTCGGGTTAAGGTAGTGTTTTTACACTGTGTGATTGTATTGGCATTTAGAGTATAAATAATAGATAAGAAAGACAATATAACAAACCACAAAACTGGTTTGTTTTGATACATTTAGATTAATTTAAATTTCTCCCTTCAGTAACGTCATTGTAAATATCCCTTTTGAAACTTCTCGTCTCAATGCTAACTTGATGCAGTTTTCTGTTGTATACTGCACAAGCATCAGCAACATCTATGCTTCATCCTGGGTCTTATTCTGGTTGCTTCCAGTGGTGCACCAACGAACGGGAGCAAACGACAGGATTTGATTTAAAAATGCACGTAAAACAACCTCCCCAACCGATTCGGTACGCACGAACGCAAACTCGTGGTTCGTGGATCGTCCCGAGCGACCTTATGCCGCGGAGCTTATAAATGGCTGCGACGGTCTTTGGTCCGCTCCAATCGTACGCCGACAGTTCGCCGGAAGGAGCCGTTTTTGTGTGTGTGTGGTCGGGTTGGCAGAAGATAGTTAACCAGGGTTCGTTGCCAAAGCCGGGTTGAAGTCACCGTGCGTGTGCGTGTGTTGTTTAAAATCGCGAAGGTATGAATATCATCAACACAATTCGTAAATGGAATCGTATAAAAAAGTGTTTATTTTTTTCGGATGTACTAAGAAACTGCTCCCAATTGTTCGGTTAAGTGACGGTGAGCTCGTAGTTGAACGTGGCACAGAAAGAACGGTCCCGGTGGCTATGTGTCATCGTTGCATAATCTAATTAGACACCGCTGGACGCAGAATCATTCCCTGGAATAATACTATTAGAACGAATCGTGTTTGGTGGCCGCAGTTGCAGTTGACCAGTCCCAGGTTTCGCCGATCAGTGACCGAAGGTGATTACATCACGGTGCTCCTCCTTTCTAGCGTTAAGGACGAACGGGAAATAGTGGACCAAAACACCAGGCAATTGTTGTGCAATTGTGATGTTTGAATTGATTCATTGTACTTCGTACTGTTGGGTGCCGTAATTTAATTGTGTTTGTTTGTGTTTTTAAAATTAAAACTTCCCGCAATGGTGTGTCATTCGAACTAGCCTGAAGGGCTATTAGTAATGCCAATAATCAGCGTCGTCGTACGTTGATTCTTTGAATAGATTGTAACAAAAGATGTGTTGCGAAATGGTGCAATTTGTGCGAGAAGTGACGGCGTGATGCGATACGGAACCACTAAACAGCTTCCAGGAGCACTCGGAGCTGTATTGTGGATTTCCAGTAATTTTAATCAGCTTCTAAGCAGCTCCGATATATTTTATTTTATTTTGTAAAGGTACAAATCGTTTTGATCTATTAGTGTGCTATGTTAATGATGTTTATGTCTCATAATAGGACGTGGTAGTGATTTGTGACGTCCAGTGTCTTTTTGAAGCGTCACGAACAAGTAGACCAGAAGTAAGAATCCCATACTAATGCTGGTAACTACCACCCGACGGGATTGGTGAGCCAGTTTAGCGGCGGCATTGTACAATGTGAGAGTGCCGGCGGCAGCAGCATCATGGTTGCGCGCAACTTCTCGCTCCAGGATCTACCGTACAATCGTGTTCTGCAGGTGCCGGACGAGGAACGCGAGTTCCTGGCACTGGATGAGCTAAAACCACATCAACTGACCGAGCTGGGTGTGTCGGTTACGAATTCATCGTCCACTCAACAACAACAACAGCAACAGTCATCCGTTCATCGCAATTTGCCGGTCGCTAGCGTGGACCAGGTTGACGTACCAAATCCGGTCATCACAACCGGTGGACTGTTGCAGAACTATCACCATCATAACGTTTTCTATGAGCTTGGAGCAGCAACACACTCGCCGTCCAAGTAAATATATGACCACGCTGTTGCTCGTTGTTGAGTGTTTCTGTACGTTGTGCTAGTTTTCGGTGTTGCTCTTCAGGCATCGTTTTTTAGCCATAAAAATATTGACATGCTGGATGAACAGGAAGAAAGTGTATACGGTTTGTGATGTTAGTGTACAGCATGAGTCAGAAATTGTGGAATGCAGTTTTTGTTTTATAAATGTTAGATAAATTTGTTGTTATTTTTGTCAAATAAGGACTGTTATTAGCAGAAAATTTAGCATGATCGGCTATTGAATATTGTCTAATGTGTACGAATAAACTTCATTTTTTGACAAGGTCTTTTATATACGTACTATACAAAACAGTGCTGTCTGTTGATGTGAAGTTGCTATGGTCAAACCAGTTGAGGTATTGCAATTGAAAATTAGTTCGTTCTTTGAATTATGCCTGAGCAAAGAAATCAAAAATAGTGAGCCACATCCTGATGAGCAGTAACAACCGCTTGAGTGGGACCATAAAACTGTAGTAGAAATTTAGGAAATACCGCTCCCTGTCTAGAACAATCGTATGCCAGTCGAATAGTCGGACAGTACTGACCGACGCATCAACGCCATTACTCTATCTCAATTAGTTCCACTTTTGGGATGTTCATGTGGCAAAGTGTCGCCTTCGATTGGCTCTAAGCAGACATCTGTGGAAATCTTAATCGGAGGACAATAACCAATCTTTCTGTAGCTAAGACAAAGAGGCAACTGATGGTTAAGGTCCAGGAAGACGACGACGGTCATGGCTAAAGTCTCTCCTAACTGCTGAGTTCTATATAGTGTTTGAACATTTTTGAAGCATACTTGGAAATGGTATTAGCATCGAACATCGAGCCTTTCTTTGTGATGAATAAGGTGCTCCTGATGCCAAGCTCTCTTGTGGTGGTTTGATTAATGATCTTAAAACTATAAAAAGATGTTCCTTCCGTTTTTTTAAAGGAAAAATTAAACCTTTACTCATATGATCCGCATCTATAAAAACCCATCTGTTGGTATCTTGGCACTCTAAAAACTTTTAAAAATAGAAGAAAGCCTAAATTTTATTACAATATCGCAGTTCTTGATACACTGATTGTGTATTGTTTTCCTCGTAAGCTCACCTTTGCCGAAGGAGCAGTCGGCTGAAGGTATGCAATCTTATTTCTGAAAAAAATAGGCATTGCATAATTTCAGGCGCTGTTTCTGTTGCAGAACTATCACCATCATAACGTTTTCTATGAGCTTGGAGCAGCAACACACTCGCCGTCCAAGTAAATATATGACCTCGCTGTCGCTCGTTGCTCGTTGTTGAGTGTTTCTGTACGTTGTGCTAGTTTTCGGTTTTGCTCTACAGGCATCGTTTTTTAGCCATAAAAATATTGACATGGTGGAAGAACAGGAAGAAAGTGTGTACGGTTTGTGATGTTAGTGTACAGCATGAGTCAGAAATTGTGGAATGCAGTTTTTGTTTTATAAATTTTAGATACATTTGTTGTTATTTTTGTCAAATAAGGACTGTTATTAACAGAAAATTTAGCATGATCGGCTATTGAATATTGTCTAATGTGTACGAATAAACTTCATTTTTTGACAAGGTCTTTTATATACGTACTATACAAAACAGTGCTGTCTGTGTGGAGTTTCTATGGTCAAACCAGTTGAGGAATTGCAATTGAAAATTAGTTCGTTCTTTGAGTTATGCCTGAGCAAAGAAATCAAAAATAGTGAGCCACATCCTGATGAGCAGTAACAACCGCTTGAGTGGGACCGTAAAACTGTAGTAGAAATTTAGGAAATATCGCACCCTGTCTAGAACAATCGTATGCCAGTCCAATAGTCGGACAGTACTGACTGACGCATCAACGCCATTACTCTATCTCAATAAGTCCCGCTTTTGGGATGTTCATGTGGCAAAGTGTCGCCTTCGATTGGCTTCAAGCAGACTTCTGTGGAAATCTCTATCGGAGGACAATAACCAATCTTTCTGTAGCTAAGACAAAGAGGCAACTGATGGTTAAGGTCCAGGAAGACGACGACGGTCATGGCTAAAGTCTCTCCTAACTGCTGAGTTCTATATAGTGTTTGAACATTTTTGAAGCATACTTGGAAATGGTATTAGCATCGAACATCGAGCCTTTCTTTGTGATGAATAAGGTGCTCCTGATGCCAAGCTCTCTTGTGGTGGTTTGATTAATGATCTTAATTCTATAAAAATATCTTCCTTCCGTTTCTTTAAAGGAAAAAGTAAACCTTTACTTATATGATTCGCATCTATAAAAACCCATCTGTTGGTATCTTGGCACTCTAAAAACTTTTAAAAATAGAAGAAAGCCTAAATTTTATTACAATATCGCATTCCTTGGAGCACTGACTGTGTATTGTTTTCCTCGTAAACTCACATATGCCGAAGGAGCAGTCGGCTGAAGGTATGCAATCTTATTTCTGATAGGCATTGCATAATTTCAGGCGCTGTTTGCTTTAAGTGAAGGACAATCTGTCTTTAGAGTTTCAAGAATTTATATGATTTTGATTGCCAAGAGTTCCTCTAAAATCAATTTGATTATTTAATATGTTTCGTCTTTCGTAATGAGCATTATTTGAGTTTTTCGATAAAAATATAAGATTTTATCTTAAACTGCTGCGGCTTTTACTCCTGCTTTTGAGCTCAGTTTGTGAGCTTTAAGGACTCTGTTATGAAAAAGCTGTTATTTACGTGATATAAGAACATCATCATTTTTTTTACAATTTCTTGTTCTGCTTTCATTATTAGCTGCTTTATAAAGAATGTTTGTCTGTATGCTTGATGTTGTGTGTTATCGCACCTTTCATTTAATTTAAATGATTTTTTTTAAAGCTTTTCAATATTCATTCAATTTTTCTTTCGTTTCCACTACTCCCCAGTGCCAGCGCGGTGCCGACCGAGCACATGACCGGTGGCCCGGATGCGTCCCTCCTGGTGGATCCGTCGCTGGCCGGCACAATGTCTGCGGTGAGCAATCTCAGCACCCTATCGGCAGCCGGAAGCGGCAACCATCATCTGCATCTTTCCGACCATGGACACTCGCACCATGATCACCAGCACGCTTCCGGTGGTGCACGGAAGCGAAAGTTTTCCTTCAAGTAAGTTTTTCTTTCGGTTCGGTTGTGTAAGCGATACATGTTGTTAACCTTTTCCCGCTAGAGGTCGTGTACGTGTGCGTCAGCCGAGTTAGAGAACCGTATCGAAGGCTCGTTAGTTACGTCAGAATGTAGAAGAAACGTTTCGAACTCTTGTCCGACATTCGGTGTGGTGAGATGAAATCTTATGACTGCAGCTTCAAACACGAATGCACCGTTGAAGAAAGAATGGCCAGCAAAAGTTTCGGTAGTAAGTTTTTCTCAAGAAATCAGGAGAGTCAGGAGGATAGGAGATCGTTGTACGGGTTAGCAAATTGAAGTGACGCCAACCAGAGTTCGTTTGATGTTAATTTAGCTGCAAAACAGAAACACTTGGCAAGAAGGACTACCAGCAATGGTTAAAGGAATCCTCTCGTTTGCTTGGTCAAACACTTGAGAGTTTCTTTAACGCAACAAAGATCTTTGTTCTTGAGAAAATGGTGAAGCACACAGAATTCGAACAGGCATTACACAATCAAGCGCTGAAGGGTACCCGCCTGAAGGGTTGGACGACACTTTACTCCCCCCATTATGATGCCATCGAAGACTTGAGTTAATTTAATAATTATGTAAAATCAGCCACCAAACGCTTCGAGGATTTATTTGTCGCACGGCAAGGGCAACACTTTTTCGGGGTGTTAATTTTTCACGGAAACCTCACCCGACCGCCAGCCAGCGAGTTCAAGGGACGCGCTGCGTACAAGGAAGCCACGGAAGTAGTAGCAGTTCTATGCCTCGCTCGGGGAAAGGTTGGCGTTTGTGATGGCCTTCTTTGTGTGCCCGGTGTGTGCTGACGTAATGTAATTTACGATGTCGCCCGGTATCCAGCGGGACAGTCGTAAGGATTCGCGCGGTCGTGCGATACGTTTGTAGCGTCTTAGTTCTTCGTTTTGGTCGTGTTTTTTTCACGCTTAGCTGGGAAAAATCAAACCGAGCAATAATCATCATTCGACGTGGCGTTGTAGACCGAATCGATTCCGAATCAGAAGGTGTAATTGTGATCGAGCGCGCTTGGCCCAAATTGGGGCACGTTTTGTTGGGGTCCTGTAAACAAAACGCGGTACTTAAAATGTGTTAATCTTAGCGTATAGAGTGTTTGTATTTTTATCAACAACGTTTTAAATTCACCACATCAAAGGATGGTTAATTTCTCGTTTATTCTACATGGCGGAATGATGCCCAAAATCACGCACACGTCACACTTTTCAACGCTTTGCGATCTTTAAAAAGGGTTTAAGAATAAATTCCGGGAAAAGCAATTACACTTGATAAGGAATATATTTTTGCGATCTTTAATTAATCTAAATTAAGACGATTCTTATTCCATTTAGTACTCTAAATTGCTGACGTCAATGGTGTAAATATATTTTAGGGAAGCTCATGAAAAGGTTCCACGTGGCCCATTAATATTTATGAAGCTTTTGATGCTATAAATTTACTTCGTTTCAAATTTAATTATTTTACTGTAAATTGTGTTCGTTAGCGCAGTACAAGTCATTCTCGCATAACGTGCATATGGTGGCGTATAAGCCGCTCACAGAACCTTAGGGATTGAATTTGCATGATAATAAGGACTTGCATTTACAAGATTTTCAATTACTACAAAACTTCCAGCAAACAAATCATTTACATCTGTTAATAGCCTAAAGGTATGCAATTGCAATC
>KZ062018.1:212286-230780 GCA_002091835.1 Anopheles maculatus
CCGATGTGCCATGCGATGTCCCGCAAGCTAGACAAGCTGACCGTGCTGCGGATGGCAGTGCAGCATCTGAAAACGATCCGAGGCGCCGTCCATTCGTACACGGAGGGTCACTACAAGCCCGCCTTTCTGTCCGATCAGGAGCTGAAGATGTTGATACTGCAGGCGGCTGAGGGTTTTCTGTTTGTGGTCGGCTGTGACCGGGGCCGGATACTTTACGTTTCGGAGTCGGTTTCGCACATACTAAACTATTCTCAGGTAGGGTAGGATGATTTGCGTTAAAGTTACACAGCAATTAAATGTGTTTCGATTGTATCCATCAGGGTGATTTACTAGGACAGAGCTGGTTCGACATACTGCACCCAAAGGATGTGGCCAAAGTGAAGGAGCAACTGTCATCATCCGATTTAAGTCCTCGGGAACGTTTAATCGATGCAAAAAGTAAGTGTAAAACCAGTGCGCCTAAAAGTATGCATTCTAAAAATTTTGCCTAATAATTGCATACCTTTAGGCGTTTTGTAAAAAGTTACTTACTTTCTTGACCTCTACTTATGTCCACCATCAATAGCTATGCTTCCAGTCAAGACGGATGTACCGCAAGGCGTTACGAGGCTCTGTCCCGGCGCCCGCCGTTCGTTCTTCTGCCGCATGAAGTGTAAAGCGAACGTACAGGTAAAGGAGGAAGCGGATCAACCGAACAGTGTGTCCAGCGTGAACAATGTGTGCCATCGGCGCAAAAAGCAAGTAAATTCCGGTGAGTTTCGCCCGTAAACGGTGCTGGTACAAGGATTCCTCGAGAGTGTGAGTGGCATGATGATGGTGGTGGTGACATAGCACGCTCCCGAAAGCACGACCGTCTTATCCGTGCCGTTGTTCCGTGACATTTCAGATAAGAAGTATTCCGTGATACAGTGCACCGGTTACCTGAAATCGTGGGCCCCGGCGAAGATTGGCCTGGAGGAGAACGAAACGGACGGCGAGGGCGATTCGTGCAATCTGTCCTGTCTGGTGGCGGTCGGCCGGGTACAACCAAACCTCAACCAAAGCTGCAGCTTGACTGCCAACGGTCTGCACACACCGAGCGGTGCCAACGGTCGGTCAAGGAATGGGCAAACCGCCAACGCTGGCACGGGAGCAGGTACGAGCGGTGGTACCACGGGATCATCCAGCAATGGAAATCCAGCAGCGACACCAAGCAATGGGAGCGGGAAGTCTCTCAATCGCAACAACATTCCAAACCTGCGCAATGTCCAGTTCATCTCACGGCACGCGATGGACGGCAAGTTTCTGTTCGTTGATCAGCGGGCCACGCTAGTGCTGGGATTCTTGCCCCAGGAATTGCTCGGTACGAGTATGTACGAATACTACCATCACGAGGATATTCCAGCACTGGCTGAATCGCATAAGGCCGCTCTGCAGGCAACACAGTGTGTCACCACATCCGTCTACCGGTTGCGTACGAAGGAGACCGGGTTTGTGAGGCTACAAAGTGAATGGAAATCATTTCGCAACCCCTGGACAAAGGAGATCGAGTATCTGATAGCGAAGAACAACGTTATCCTGTCGGAATTGGGCGACACTGGGGCGACCCGTGCTGGTGGGTATGGCATGGGAGAGCTGGGTGATGGCACGGGCGAGCCCGGGTCGGGGACTTCGGGTCAACCGGGCGTAGGATATGAGTTCTTCAATCACAGTAAGTTTGGTGGGTGTGGCCGCGAAACTGTCTGTGAATGAATTTTAATTCCGTTCCATTTTTTTGCAACTTCAAATCGTCTAGCGAATGGACGTGAAATACAGCGCATGATCAATTCGCACGTGGAGGCGGGCAAAATAGGGCGCCAGATAGCGGAGCAGGTGTTGGACCATCAGCGACGGGTGGGAGATTCTTCCTCGGGTAAGCAAAGGAAATGTTGGAGTGTTTGCAGGATGTTAGGATGCTGGTAGGAAGCCTTAATGGCTTCTTGCTTTCTAACTGTGACTTGAGATGCGGAACTAAAATAACTAAAGAACATAGCCTTTACATAGGTAATGTGTAACGATGTTCATCTGTTGTTCAGCTTTTCACTGGCTTTGTCCAACAACTATTTCTTCACTTTGTTCAAGCATTGCTGGGAGATGTCCTTCAGTCGATCTAACCTCTCCAACGTACTTTTGACACGAATTAGGACTAAAGACCACATTATTATTCGCGAAATATACTAGACGAAGGCAACGCTTCTGATGACTTGCCCTAAAAAACAACACATAAGAACTATCCTCAGAAACATGACGTCACTGATTGAAGCCATACTGAGCGACATAAAGTGCCAAGACACCTGAGAGTCTAGATTTCTAGCTAATTGTTGGTTGCTAGGACATGGCCTGAGCTCTATTTGTATTATCGTCTCGCTCCACGAGGGAGATCCACTAGTGACCGGCAACTACCTTTCGATGTACAAGTTCTTCTCTCGAGAGAAGACTACACTGTTTTCCTATAAATTTGTTATATTTTGTCAATACGTCACGAACATGATACAAAAGTCTATTGATAGTTGGACAGTGCTCGCTAGGACACAGAATCATCACATGGCAAACCTTTGAAATCCATCTACAGCGCAATTAGTATAGCATTGTTTTGCATTGCATACATTCAGGCGTTGTTGGTTTTTTAATATGAAAAGACTCGTATTGTCGTGTTATTTAGAAAGATCATCCTCATATGATACAATTTCGTTTGTTGCCCCTCTCTGTACAGAAAGTAGCCCCAATCCCAACGAACCCACCATGCAGCCCGCCTTCAGCTCTGCACTGTCCGAAGCGAACCATTCGAACGATGCAATCACATCCGGCGAGCACAGCATGGTCACCTCCACCGGTGTATCGCCTTCCTCGATTGCCGTCTCGATTCCACCGGCAGTAACCACACGCATCAATGGTACGCTGCCCGGTTACAGCCATGTGCAGACAAACGCCATCATCAGTCCGGAGCACGGTAAGCTGGGAGGCAAAGTGTTCAAGCAACCGCTCGGGAACAATGTACAATAACACCCGACCAAATGGGTTTAATTTTAGATGTCTCACAAACGCAAGCCAGCAGCACCGATGGCAACGATGAGGCAGCGATGGCAGTGATCATGAGTCTGCTGGAGGCGGACGCCGGTCTCGGTGGTCCGGTTGATTTTTCCGGCCTTCCCTGGCCGCTACCGTAATGCGGGAGATGAGATGTACATTCTATCATCAAGGCTATGATCGTGATCATCCGAACGTACCCGGGTCGGGACGTTTGTGGAAACGAAAGTTACCAAAATTAGGGCAGGCGGTAGTGGGTGGGTTGGAACCCACATAACGAAGCCGCCATTAAAACTGTACAAAACTGTTACTGTAACTGCATTTACATGCATTAAACCACAAGCGATAGGAACAAAAAAACAATGGGTGGAGCAAACGAACTCCGAAATGGAAATGTGCGGTAAAAGTCTAAACAAGCTAGTAAAGATGCTGACAGTGTTAAGAGTAAGAGGTAGACATAAGCCGGAAACTGATTCCTAAGGTGCACTGTGATGGGCGTTACAATGAGGTGTATATGAACATAATAGCTGAAAAGAAATCAACAACAATATGTACAAAGTATCACGATCGTGGTGTTTTACTTTGTTTCATTTTGTTTGGAAAGAAAGCATGCAATTTAAATTATTGGTATTTATTATCGAAACATATTTCAAGCTGTTAACGTAAATTGTTTGTCGACTTTGGAAACCGCCTGAAAGTATGCAAATTGTTAACCAGTGGCTTTCAACTCATGTTCAATTTTTAAGTACCAATATGTCCTATTAATTGAACTATTTACTGACACGTTCCGGTTACCGAGCACTGTTCTTTCGAAGCAGTTATTGAATTCTTAAGATAAAGTTCTTTAAGGCTATTTTATGCATGACGGTAAAAGACTCGAGAAGGCCCCCCCTAGAATTATTTGTGTGCAGCACTGTAATCTGTCAATTTTGTCGCACAGTGTTTTTTCATGCGGTCAAAATTTATTAAATAAATACAATATCTATTATTGCTTAAAATACTTTCCAGACACGGAGCGGTCGCCCCAGAACGCCCATATAAGTTACCGGGCAACATTGCCAAAGTCCAAACATGTGTCACAGCCTATCGATCGACGATGAGTAATTGCCCCAGAACGCCCATACGAGTTATAAGGGAAAGTTGTTCGACATCAAAGGGGCGGTTTATTGGCCGAATAGTTCATCCGTTGCTAAACTGAAGAGATGAGATGATCCTTCGCCATCAAAATAAGAGATTATGATGAGGGAAGAGTTATTTAAATTCCAAATTTAGCCTTTTTTTCCTTCAATTCATTCATCTTTTTTTGTCCTCTCAGAAGATCATCCGCACCCATAGTGATGTCTTTGCGACATGTGCTGCGAGTTGCATACTGTTAGGCGTTTTTCCTATAGGGACCAACCATTTTCGTCAGGGGGGGGCCTTCTCGAGTCTTTTACCTGCATGACCAATATACGTTATGATGGTCAATAATAGAACATACTTCCTTGGGGCAATTATTAGACGAAGTAGGCTGTTAGCTAGGGTCAAACCAAAGTAGTCATTGGTTTGTTGTTATGATCGTGTGGTTCGATAACAAGTACAAAAGCAGAGTTGTGTGAAATGATGTGCTGCAATGGTGATCTTATCTGTAGATATTGTCTTAAATGTGACAGTATTTTGTAATCAACGTACCTGAAATGTTGTTATTTGTACTTAACCATTTTCAAATCCTAGTAATAACCAAGAGCGGGACTAATTGTTTTATCGATCGAAGTGATATTTACAACAATGAGTGGCGCAGTATGCCCCAGTTCTCGTTGCAAACTTAATATCTTTATTTTCGTTTTTTAAAAGTATGGCACTTAAATTTGAATGTCATATTCGGTAAAGGAGGGGATCTCGGTGACAGGTTCGCTAGTTTGTTAAAAGGAAGATGACTAATCCATTTCGCTCATTTGCTATCCCTAAACAACTAAAAACTATCTTCTTTCTCCTTCCACCAATCTACAACCGTCGACGAAACACCACCTCGTACGGTTTCGGCGAGAGCGTTATACCCGGTCGCAACACGATCGATGGTTCCAGCTCTGGGTCCTGTTCCATCGGCTTAAGTAGCTCAAACTTTTGCATCACACCAACGAAAAACGTAAACAAACAGGCCCTTGCCAGCACCTCACCCAAACAGCGACGTTTGCCGATCCCGAAAAACATTAACCGATCGGTGTGCAGATGTGTCTTGCCCGGCGCATCCTTACCGGACTCGAGGAACCGCTCCGGACGAAACACTTCCGGATCGCCCCAATAGTCCGGATCCATGTGGACGGTTCGTAAGCCTATAAGCACAGTAGTGTTTTTGGGCAACCGATAGCCTCCCAGCATACAGTCGGACAGTGTACGGCGTGGTCCACTAACCGGTACGATGTGAAAGAATCGTTGAACTTCCAGTAGGAACGCATCGGTGTACGGTAGCTGCGAACGATCGGTTTGCTGCGGTAGCTCATCGGGACGTAACGTTTCGTCGATTTCCTTGCGAATGCGGGCTTGAATATCGGGCCGAACGATCATCATCATGAAGGCTAGATCGAGCGTGGTGCTTGTCGTTTGTCCACCGGCAATGAAGATGTCCAGAATGATCATCGTAAGCTGTCGATCGGTGAAGGTTGTTTCGGGATCTTCCTGACGATCACGCATCTCCTTAATGTATCCGTAGATCAGATCATCATTCGCTTTGTCATCGCTAAAGTTCCGATGATGGGCAGCAATGGTCGGGGCAAAGAATTCATTCAGCTCCAGATTGAACCGACGCAACAGGTTGTAACCGCTCCACTCGGGCGCAATGAATCGAAGCCACGGCAGCTGACTCAACACTCCACCGGACATATCGAACGCCTTGGAACGATCCTGCAGCAGCCGGAGCAATCGCTGCAGTCGATCGTCTTCGCGTGGTATGCGCGTGCCGGTTACGAACGTCCACAGCACGTTGATGACACTGGTCGAAAGAATGCTGCCAGGCCAGATCGGTTGTCCTCCACGCTCACGGATCACATCCACCAGCTCGTTCAGTTCGTTCTGTATCTGCAGTTGCATCGGCTGTCGCCCGTAACCAACCTGGCGCAGATGGCGTGTAACGAAGTTGCGATGTTCCACCCAGAACGGTCCATCCGTGCAAGTTACTCCGAGTCTAAAAACGAAGGACAAACAGAATGATTACCACGCTTTTAACGACGATAAAGAATCTTACCTTGTTCCCATTGTCCGCAAGCGTATGAAGAAGTTATTGGGCCGCCCTGCAAACACATCGTTCCGGTGTACCTCATTGACGGCAGGATAGTTGAGAGCGACGACCACATACTCCCGACCCAGCTTTAGTCCAATCACATTGCTACGGTAGATTTTACCCAACAGCTCGAACACTTTGTGCTGGCCACCGTATTGGCGGGCAAGCTTCCGTATGTAGGGTGTGTTTCCTACTACCGGGAGCCATGGAGGACCTGCAGGTAGAAATTATGGGAATAATATTTTATTAAATAAGGTAAGCGGAATAGTTTAAGCACGCTAAGCATTCAGGTGTAACTCTATACGAAAGAATCAGTTTTGTCTTCCAGTCGTGTTCCATTAAAGCGGCCCGGTGGTAGATGCGACAGCGGCGCCGGTCTTCACAGGGCAGGACCGGGGTTCATGTCTCATCTGGGCCGTTCCCGTCATAGTGAGGACTGACTATCCAACTATCGGTAACAATAAGTCTAGTAAGCCAAAAATGACAGGCATGACCTAAGAGATCGTTAGGCCAAGAAAGAAGAAGAAGTCATGTTCCATGACTGTTTTGTCTTCCACGGTTGTCAACAGTGTTCAAAACTGATCGTGAAATTAAGACGTCAGGCTAACTCAACGGAATATTCATAGCGTGGCGCCTAGGATATCGTTGATGTCTCTAATTTTTGTCTCTCTAAGATATCTGGAAGTATTCAGTGAAGGTTTGACGAGGTTTAGAAGAGTAAAATTCTTGGAAAAAGTACCTAAAACCAATTCTTGAGGACCTCTGATGCTAATTTAAGGCATGAAAAATGACATCTCTAGAATGATCAGGATTTCTGAACCCGATTATTAAGGGTTTGATATTAACTACATGCTCAACTTAAGCCTAAGGAAGACTAAGGAACTCGTACAGGAATCCGTCGTCTATTGATTGTTTTCAGGATCTGATTTGATCTCAACCATCGTCCTACGTACTGAGGCACATAGTTTAGTTCATAAAACACAGGCAAGGCTTCCTAACTTCATGGCACTTCTCCCTTGAATACCGTATTCCACGATCATGCTATCTAACTGCATAGCACACTGCACATGCACTCACAAACTAAACATCACGATCAGAATTACTGCTGCATCAGCTGTTTTGGTACGGAATGTGGCATGTTGTTGTTTTGCTTGCCGGCCCGAACGCATTCACATTCGTACGCAGCTATAAATAATGAAAGTGCAGACGCAGGCGATTCCGGAAGAAGAACCCACCCCGACAACGCATTCGAGCGCCATCGTTCCCTTTCACCGATGGCAAACCAGAGAGCTGAGTGTTGATAAGGGCTCCGAAACTATTCCCACGCAGCGCTCGAGATTCGCTTATCAGTACGTCACCACCACCACCCCCCGACGTAACGAAAACGTTTACGAACAGCTGAAACGGCTCGTGGCGTTGTCTGACGAGTGCGTGACAGCTCGTGATAGATCAGCATTTGTTTGATGGCGGAAGCGAACGACGTGAGAATTTCACGTCGCTGTCTTTTGTCGCTTAGGCCCAGCTACTTACCCGGCGGATAGTTGGCTGGTCGTCGAAATTCATTGATGAGATAAGCCAACAACAATGCCACCGTCACACCGAGCAGGATGGCGAACATACTGACGCTAAGCACTAGAGCGATACGGCACGCACGTTGATCACTGCAGTCAGCTGCGATTGCATAACGCGATGCAAGAACACCGAGCCGGATCGAGTCCAATTGACTATTAATTGATTCAAATGAGACACCGAGAAGCAGCTGAGTGTTGTGCCGAGCGCACTTTGTGTAAAAGTTGTGATGAGAAGCACGTCTTTATGCACTAAACTACTAGAACCGGATTGGATATGCACATGTCATCGAGTAACTTCCGGATATTGAGCTTAAACCACACCACCGCATGCGGGTATTGCAAAAGTTGACGCAATTGAGTGTCGCGCTCGAGGGGACTACTGCTACGCCGACTTCCCGAACGAACCGCACTTACCGAGAGCACTCGACGGACTGAAGGGATCTGGTCCGAAGTGGCTGTTCGGATCCGTCGGTGAAACGATCATTTGCTGTTGCATATCGATGCGTAGCTTCCGATCCGGCACCATGGGCACTGCACGTGTGTACGGAGCGTAATCTTATCTGATCGATAGTGGCTTTAAAGATCTACCTGAACGGTTGAGTGCCGTGGGACAACTTGACTCGACTTGTTGCTACAATAAGTTTCAAAATGCTGTGTCAGTTTTGTTACAATTAATATTATTTCGAAAACAATGCTTTGTTTAAGAAATTGTGTTGAATGGGATAACATAGACACTTGTTAAGAAACTCTGCTTGTGTCTTGTGTCCACTCTAATACCCATAGTTCTGCATCAGGGTTGTAGCTTATGGTAAGTTGATACGCTTAACTAATTTTTACATTAAATCTAATCTTCCTAATGTTTTATCTCATCGTGCACACGCGACTTAAACACCACATGGTACGGTTTCGCCGAGAGTGTTATTCCTGGCTTAAGTGTCAAGGATGGTTCCATCGCGGGGTCCTCCTTCCCACCACCATCCTGTGGCTTGCTCAGACAGTATCGCTGCAGTACCCTCACAAAGATCGTAAACAGACAGGAACGGGCCAACGTTTCACCGAGACATTTTCGCTTTCCCTGTCCAAACGCAAACAAACGTTCTGTGTTAACAATCTGCCGTTCCTCGTTAAGGAATCGTTCCGGACGAAACACTTCCGGATCACCCCAGTGCGCCGGATCCATGTGTACGTTGCGTAGTCCGTAGAGAACCGTAGTGTTCTTCGGTATCCGGTAACCTCCAAGCGTACAATCCACAATGGCGCGTCTCGGTCCACTCACAGGTGCAATGCTAAAGAAACGATGCACTTCCAGCAGGAACGCTTCCACATACGGCATCTTACGATGATCTTCATAGTGCGGAATTGCATCGTGCTCGAGCTGAGCATCGATTTCTTTGTGAATTTTTGCCTGTAAATCTGGACGAATTAGCATCATCATGAAGGCGAGATCTAGCGATGTGCTTGTCGTGTGACCACCCGCTATGAACAGATCAAGAATGATCATCGTCAGTTGCACGTCGGTGAAGTTGGTGTTGGGAGTATCCTTGCGATCGCGCATTTCCTTAATGTAAGCGTAAATAAGATCGTCCACTGCTTGATCCTCGTTGAAGTTCCGATGATGCTGCTCGATCGTTGGAGTGAAGAATTCGGTTAACTGTTTATTGAAGCGACGCACCAGGTTGTAGCCACTCCATTCCGGTGCGAAGAAACGAAGCCAGGGTAGTTGGTTCAGTGTGCCACCGGACATGTCGAAGACTTTCGTTCGTTCATGCAATAGATCCAGTAGTTTTTGTAAACGATCATCTTCTCGCGGTACTCGAGAACCTGTTACGATCGTCCATAGTACATTAATGACACTGATCGCCAGGATCGATCCAGGCCAGATAGGTTGCTCCATAGGGTTGTCGAGCACGTCCAGCAGTTCTTTGAGTTCGGTTTGAATCTGAGCATGCATTTTTTGACGCCCAAAGCCAGCCTGTCGGAGATGTCGCGCAACGAAGCTACGCTGCTCATTCCAAAATGCGCCATCAGTAAAGGTGATGCCTAGTCTGTAGGATAGAGGACGCATGATATTTATAACTATCACTCTATTATAAATTATTTTGCAAACTAACCTCGTACCCAACGTACGCAAACGCACGAAGAAATTGTCGGGTCTACTCTGGAAGGCTTCATTGAAGAAAATTTCCTTCACATCATCATATCCCAACCCAACCACAACACGTTCCTGACCAAGCTTCAGCCCAATAACGTTGCTTCGATACGCCTCCGATAGTTTATCGCACACGTTCGCTAATAGGCCACCATTTTTGGCCGCCATCTTGCGTACCAGTGGAGTGTTTCCGACGATCGGTAGCCATCTGGGTCCTGTTGGAAAAAAGAAGCTCCATTAAGACGTATCAACCTAAAAACAAGGAGACAATCTTACCAGGAGGATAGTTTGCAGGGCGCCATAGTTCCTTCACAAGAAACGTTACCAACAAGATCAGTGCCAGTGCTGCCAGCGCAAATGTAATCATTTGCAATCATCATCACGGGAATTACCTCTTCGGCGAGGCCCCCCTAACCGGCGAGGCCCCGAGCGGCCGCTCCCTCCGCACCTAGGTTGATCCGCCATTGATTGCGAGTATGGCTAAACAATTACGTGTGTGGCTCGTGTAATGGTAAAACTCTTGTGCATCAAACTTTTTATTTCTCGGTACTCGGTTTATATTTCTGCTGTTGTTTGTCGGGTGATAGTGTGATGCCTAGCTCGATATCAAATTGGCATGTGGCTCGGTGTGTAGTGTATCCATGGCAACCGGTAAGGATGTGGCGGACCGTAATGTCAACGCCTCCAAAGCTGCAAAGTGGTGGGCTGGATCTGTCAAGAAGATAGGAGTGTGTCAGGCGGGTTTGGCCGATGCGGAGAAGAGTGCTTGATGAAGCGGAGTTTTGTGGAGATGTCTAGGTTGTGCCAAATGGTATTCCAGTGTTGAGCGACTATTGCGTTAGTGAAGTGGATGGTGTCTCGGTGTGAAAGAGCGCTGTTTTAGAGAAGCCGTGTTCGAGGGTGGTCAGATCACTGGCACTGTCGGTAAAGATGACATTCGAAATGTCGGTCCGAAGTCCTTCGTTGGCGAAATGATTCTACTAACTAGAACCAAATTGGAAATTGTATTCAAAAGTTGTTTAAACGAAATTCGTATATGTACGTGCTTTTGTTCATAGGCTATCTGGAGCATGGCCTATTGGAGTTCTTACAATATAAGACGTGTTGTTGTTTCACATTTAAATTGTGCCAGTCGTCCTACTTTGTTGAGGACCTCCTCCTCAGCTTTGGTGCCTCGAAAGCTTGCTGATTACTCATTCCTACTCAGCTTGATCTTTGCTTTAGTTTGTCTAGCTGTATTCGTATATTAAGCGAATTTTCTTTTAGTTTGAGTTCGATTGAACACCAAGAAATCGAGTAAACACAATTGGTGAGTCCAAATTTCGTTACGCGTTACGCTTTGTCACCAATTCACTGCCAAACTTGTCTGAATAGCTTACCACTCGGTCACGGTATTTGCACACCGAAACATGACAAAAGCATCCGCGTTCGGTTTTATGAATGAACCATGGAATATCCATTCCCAACACTTCGTGCTATCTTGATAACCTGGGTTAACCTTCGTAAGTCTGTGTCTGTGTCTGTCGACACGATCTCTTTAGACGAGCAAATAAAATGTACGTTGTTTAGAACATTAATTTGTTTGTAAAAGTACATGTCGGTGCACCGCCTGTTTCTTTGGTGGATCTCCACCCGTCTACAGCCAGCAAACCGGAACCTGGGTCAAGCTAAACTGGGTAGTATCACTTCCTCACTCGATGCCCACCAGAGCTGCCAGATGCTTGGGTTTAACAGCACAGTTTTTCTAAATAGCAAGCAGCATGGAGCCAAACAACCGCACAACACACAGTCTGCACAGCGCCAGGGCTCCATCCGGGTTTGTGCCGGTAGCGAAGATCCATCGCTCTGTTTAGATTATGATGTCGCCTTAAAAATAGATCCCATCTTGGGATGTTTTATCGTGGTTTGTTCTTCTCTGTATTGTAAGTGTTTGCTTCCCTCTTTTTTTTTTTGTCTGCGTCAGGGAATGGGCCGGCATTTACATTACAATACAGGAAATGGGTGGTGTGCACAGGATCGGACGGTACAATGTTGTGACCGATGGACACACTACTAAGCGCATCGGGTATAAAGCGCCTGGGACGCTCGGTATCCGGCGTCAGTCACGTGGTTTCCGTTGGACTCGATGGGTGTTTGAAGGTTTTGAGAAGGTCAGTTACTTGAACGAAGGCATGTGGAACGGTGTACTGATCGCGATCGTGGTGTTGGTGGTGCTGTACTGTATTTGGGATGCTCGAAAGCCGGAGAAGTTTCCACCTGGTAAGTGTGTTCTGCTAAGTGAAAAGTGTAATTAGTGACCGTGTCAGGTGTAATCCGTTTCTGTCTCAACCTCTCTGCTAGGTCCAGTTTGGCTACCATTTATAGGGAGTGGTTTGGTGGTGTTAAAGCTAGTCCGTTCCCTGCAATACTTTCACCTGATGTGGTTGCAGCTTTGCCAACAGTACGGTCCGATTGTTGGTGTTCGATTCGGTCAAGACCGGATAATCGTTGTCTCTGGACGCGAAGCAATCCGTGCCATGTACGCAAAGGAACAGTTTGATGGCCGGCCCGATGGTTACTTCTTTCGGATGCGTTCGTTCGGACAGCGTCTTGGTGTGGCTCTTACGGATGGTCCAAATTGGGAGATACAGCGTAAGTTTGCCGTTCGCACGATGAAACAACTCGGCATGGGACGGAACGAATTTCAGCGAGTGATTGAGCGTGAAGTGCAGGAGTTGGTCGAGAACTTTCGGAAGCGGGCGTCCGTTGGAGAGATATTTCCGATGAGCGGTTCCATGGATGTGGCTTTACTGAATGTTCTGTGGGTACTGTTAGCAGGCCAGCGATTTGAATTGGAGAACGAGCGGTTGGGTTGGCTAGCTGACACCATTCATCAGACGTTTCATGTTATTGATGTGTCGGGTGGAACGTTGAACAGGTTCCCTTGGTTGCGGTTTGTTTGCCCGGAGAGTTCCGGGTACGGTCCAATGTTACGCTTACTAAAGCCTCTCTGGGGATTTCTTGAGGTACGGTGTTACATGTTAAGAATACTTGGATTTGTTTGAATATGTCATCAATGGATCACTTTCCCCTTAGGAAACGATTGAAGCGATCAGGAAGAATCCCCACTGTCCCACTCGACGGGACAGTCTCATCTCGGGCTTCCTGGTAGAGATGTCCCGGGTGGAGCATCACAACTCGTTCACCGATTCGCAGCTCGTCAGTCTGTGTTTGGATCTGTTTCAGGCCAGCATTGAAACGATTAGCAGTGTGCTTGGGTTCGCCTTCCTGTACATGCTACACTATCCGGCTGTGATGCGTAAGGTGCAGCTAGAACTGGATGCTGCCGTTGGACACGATAGATTACCAACAGCGAACGATAGACTTCAACTACCATACACGGAAGCCGTAATTCTCGAAGTAGAACGTATAGCAACCATAGTCCCGGGTGGGCTAGTACATCGAGCCATGGAAGATGTGGAGCTGTGCGGATACCAGATTCCAAAAGATGCCATCGTGTTACCGCTACTGTATTCGCTTCAGATGGATGAAAAATATTGGCATGATCCTAACGCTTTCCGACCGGAGCGATTTCTCACCGAGGAAGGTGATCGAGTGGTGCAACATGATCTTTTCATACCTTTTGGAGCAGGCCGACGACGCTGTCTCGGGGAAGCGCTCGCCAAACCGGCTGTGTTTCTCTTCTTTAGTGCGATACTGCATAGTTTTACGATTGAGTGTGCGGACAAGGAACTACCATCGTTGAGGGGAGTCGATGGTATAACGCTGTCCCCACAGCCATTCACCCTCAGGTTGCAGAATCGGGTGTGTAGGTAGAGTTGATCGTAACTTGAATGTTTTATTTCTAAAAAGTTAAACTTAAGCAGCAGTATATAGCAGTTAAAATATAATCTATCTATGCTCCGGAAGGTATGCAATATGATTTTAGACCTTCTTAGACTACAGAAAACAAATTAAAGACCACGAACCAAAAGATTCTGCTTGTGTTTCTAGTTAAACAGAGAAATCCTTCAAATACAAAGCGGAAAATCAATAATTGCATACCTTCAGGAGTAGTGAATTCAGATATTCAGTCTTCAGTCTTCTTTCAGGAGCAAAAATGGTAAAAGACTCGAGAAGGCCCCCCCTAGAATTATTTGTGTGCAGCACTGTAATCTGTCAATTTTGTCGCACAGTGTTTTTTCATGCGGTCAAAATTTATTAAATAAATACAATATCTATTATTGCTTAAAATACTTTCCAGACACGGAGCGGTCGCCCCAGAACGCCCATATAAGTTACCGGGCAACATTGCCAAAGTCCAAACATGTGTCACAGCCTATCGATCGACGATGAGTAATTGCCCCAGAACGCCCATACGAGTTATAAGGGAAAGTTGTTCGACATCAAAGGGGCGGTTTATTGGCCGAATAGTTCATCCGTTGCTAAACTGAAGAGATGAGATGATCCTTCGCCATCAAAATAAGAGATTATGATGAGGGAAGAGTTATTTAAATTCCAAATTTAGCCTTTTTTTCCTTCAATTCATTCATCTTTTTTTGTCCTCTCAGAAGATCATCCGCACCCATAGTGATGTCTTTGCGACATGTGCTGCGAGTTGCATACTGTTAGGCGTTTTTCCTATAGGGACCAACCATTTTCGTCAGGGGGGGGCCTTCTCGAGTCTTTTACCGCAAAAATATATTTATATCATGAACTGAGTTTATGTTACCAAACTGCAAGGTCTTTGTCCATTTTTTATTGGACTTTTGTAAAAGAATTCGAGTTATATGGACTTGATCAGATACGCCACGTTGTTTCTACACTTTTAAAATTGGTGATACCGTTTGAAAAATTTACAATACATTGCCTACTACGATATTTATACATAAAGCCGGGGATACACCAAGCGTAAACTTTAGCTTAAATCTAAATTTTGACAGAAAAATCTGTCAAAAAGTTTACTCTTCGTTTACCAGGAGTGCGTAAATCGAAAATATCAAAAACAAACAAATTCATTAGTATACCCAAATGACAACTGGTCTACAAAAACGCTATAATTAAAAAAAAAAATGCTCGATTTTCAACGAAGCTCCCGCGCAAAAGGAACGTCGTTTCGAAAAGAACAGTTTGACAGCTTGTGTATGGAGGCCAAGCCCAAATGACAACTGGTCTACAAAAACGCTATAATTTAAAAAAAAAATGCTCGATTTTCAACGAAACTGCTCGTGTCATGCTCGAATCATTCGAAAATATGCATGTGTGCGTGGCTAACGGTTCTCCGAAGCGTTCAATCTTCGTGTGTGTGTGTCGTAGCAGCTTTGACGTTTCGACTTTGTTTACATAATTTGCCTTTGCTTAGGTGTTCGGATTAATTAAAGTTAAACATTGCCAAAAAGCGAATAAAAACCAAAAAAATATTAAAAACGATGTCTTCGCTACCAGTGAAACTAAGCCGAACAGTGATGAACCGGTCTCAAACCGGTCGCCCTGCAGCTTGATGTCTTTGGTGAGGATCGCCAGGGCTCGCGTCATCCTTGGGTGTGAGCCAATTCGGAAGCTTCGTGTCACCAAAGGACCCGAGCGGAAAGAGTGCTCTAGCCTCGATCGTCGGCATACCATCGTTGTTTCCGTCGTAACTGCAAATGTGGAAAGTTCTGTGATCACCGGTCACGTTAGCAGTTGCCATCAGGCAAGTTCCGTATACCATCCAGCCCAGTCTGGTTTTCGACACAATCGGTTCATGAATAAGCCCTTCTACACATTTCAGAGACTTCCCCAATCGACAGTTGTCGACACCTATCAGCAGTCGGGGTACGGCATTGATGTAGGACAACACCGGGAAGCCCTTTAGATGCGGATACGCTGCTTCCAACTGTTGGATGTCCATCGACTGGGCGGGTAGAGCTAGATTGCTGACCGTATGCACCTTAGCCAACTCGTGCACTGTGCTTGTCTGGTCGTGTCTCCCGTCCATTTGAGACACAACGGCCGCAATGTTCCACTCAAACCCAGCTGTTCCATTAAACTATGGTCCATGAAGGTAGATGACGATCCTTCATCGAGAAACGCGATCGTCTGAATAGTTCTGCCATTTCTTCCAGTTCTGCACCGTAACCGGTACATAACGGAACAAGGTATGGTCGTTTGAGGCGGAATGCGTTAGGCAGTGCTTCTCAGGCGTGTAGACCGAATGTAAGGCACCATGTAGCAGCTTGTGGTGCATTGCCTCACAGCCGTTCGACCCACAAGCCGTTTTAAGGTGATGACACCAACCCTTATGGGGTTTTAAGCATTTTCGACACAGCTTGTAATTCCTCACGTGGTCTTTCCTTGCAGCAACTGACATGCTCAGAAATTCGGGGCACTCGTCTAGGGCGAC
The DNA here is from genome assembly GCA_002091835.1 of Anopheles maculatus. Lineage (NCBI taxonomy): Eukaryota > Metazoa > Arthropoda > Insecta > Diptera > Culicidae > Anopheles > Anopheles maculatus. The sequence continues at coordinate 228,669 of KZ062018.1, forward strand.
ACGCTCTTTCTGGCAAGCGGAACATTTAGATGGAGGAGCGTACTTATGGTCCGAGTCTGCAGCGTGCACGTTCAGATGCGCGGTGATCGGATGGCGCGCATCCGGTCGAAAAGGCTTCACATTACGCCGACGATCGATGTCTGCAACATCAGTCCTTACAGGGACCACACCGCCAAGCGCCTCGGCTAGGTCATCGATCCACCTCCCGAACTCCGTCAGAGTAATGCTGCCCACTCGATGCAGGCTACCGATGGAAGTTTCGCCACCAACTCCTTCAGCAGCACTAAATTGCATGTGTACTCCGGCAGCCCAGCAGCCCGGATGGTCGCACCCATGTTTCGCACAGCAAATCCAAACTCGGCCAAAGTCTCCTGTCGATCAGCTCTCGGTACCGGCATGCGTCTCACCCTGTCGATCAGCCCTTCAATGATCACTGCAGGCCTTCCGAACCGTAGCTTCAGCGTTGCTTCATGCAAACCGGACGGCAAATACAGCAAAGGACCTACCGCTTCAAGTGCAGCCCCTTTCAACGCTCTTTGCAGTCTGAGCAGGTTTTCGTCGTTGGAGTAACGGCAGATTGCCGTTGAGTGCTTGTTTTTTGAATGATACGGCGACCACCGAGAACTGTGTCATTTGCAAAAGATCAAAAACGATCATCGTTAATCAGTTCGCCAGAAAAAAATGAAAGCGCTCGTCCAAATCCGATCAATCCGATATTGTTCGAACGATTCTTTATTCAACATTAAGAAACGCAATCGGACACAAAACGCCTTTACAGTAACCATGTACGTATTTCACAAAATTACAAACGGATTTAGAGTACACATAATCATTACATGTAGTTTACGCACGCATCGCACGCACGACTTCTGCTCCTATCAATCCGAAATTGTTCGAACGATTCTTTATTCAACATTAAGAAACGCAATCGGACACAAAACGCCTTTACAGTAACCATGTACGTATTTCACAAAATTACAAACGGATTTAGAGTACACATAATCATTACATGTAGTTTACGCACGCATCGCACGCACGACTTCTCGTTTACCGGTAAATATTTTTCTCTCGATTTCTACTAAAGTTAATTTCCTTTTAGGTCGTTTATGAATGCCGTTGGTGGTCTTTACCACTGCCTGTCTCACTTGGCCCTAACTACTTCAATCACCTGACCCTGTGGCCAACATTTACGCGGTAACCACAATCAACCACTACCACTGTATCGCCCGGCCGGAACTGTCGCACCTGTTCGACCCGTTTCGATCGCCGGATCAGTTGGCAAGCACCCCCGGCCGGTTTCACGACATCACCACTGGCTGCGGCAGGCTGTCTGTATCCATCGGGGCCTCCGAAAATTATCTTTGCAGAACGCACGAGTACCTTCCAACGTCCGCCGAAATGTGGTGCAGCCAGCAGGTTGAAAGTCCCCTCCATATGCGGATCAGCGCATTCACCCATCAACGTGACGACATTCACTCGCTGTAATTAAAAGTAGTCAACGTTCGACAAAAGAGTCGTTGTCTCTTTACTGAGGTAAAGTGAAAAAAGACATTTTCTTTACTACTCCAATCCATCACCTCTCATGAATGTCCATCATAGCAATAAAGAAGCCAATTTGTAAAGAGCTATCGAAACATTGGTCACCGTTTGTGCCAATATACTCCTCTTCCTCCATATCAATTTTGTCTCGGATCAATTGGAGCATTTTCTCTGTTTGCGCCCAGAAACGAATCCTTTGACAATCTTCCGTCTATTCTATAGTTAACATTGTATTTGTATCGGTGTGGCTGCTCTGGCTTGCACACACGGTATGCTACTCTCAGCATTTTTGCTACAGTGCTCTGTAACAATAAAAATCATTAACTTTTACTTACTCTTACGATTCAAAACTCGCTTTTTACTGTAACTACCGTTTCTTTTACTCGGCTCGTTTGAATAGTAATCATATTCCTCGTCCGTGGGAAGATCGTTTCTGAATTAAGAAGAGTGCAAAAAAAATAATAATACACTAAGCTACCAGATCCCTGTGCACACTCGTTTTAAAGCAATTCGGCTCTTATAGTTTTCGTTACTGAAGTCATCCACTCCGTTATTCACTGTTGGTGTTCAAAA
>KZ062018.1:231217-242198 GCA_002091835.1 Anopheles maculatus
TACCGATGGAAGTTTCGCCACCAACTCCTTCAGCAGCACTAAATTGCATGTGTACTCCGGCAGCCCAGCAGCCCGGATGGTCGCACCCATGTTTCGCACAGCAAATCCAAACTCGGCCAAAGTCTCCTGTCGATCAGCTCTCGGTACCGGCATGCGTCTCACCCTGTCGATCAGCCCTTCAATGATCACTGCAGGCCTTCCGAACCGTAGCTTCAGCGTTGCTTCATGCAAACCGGACGGCAAATACAGCAAAGGACCTACCGCTTCAAGTGCAGCCCCTTTCAACGCTCTTTGCAGTCTCAGCAGGTTTTCGTCGTTGGAGTAACCGCAGATTGCCGTTGAGTGCTCGTAGCTAGCGATGAACAGTGGCCACCGGTCGGAGGATCCAGAAAAGGTAGGTAGCTCTCTTTGTTTTTTTAATATACATGTACGTGTTCACTAACAAATATATAAGAAATATTACATATAGATTTGAAAACACGCACTAAAATCCTAGCCGGCGGCCTTCCCAGACGGGCGTAGCCGTCGGCCATAATGCGTCCTGGCCCAAACACGCGCATGGGCCAGGCGCTGCTCCTATCAATCCGATATTGTTCGAACGATTCTTTATTCAACATTAAGAAACGCAATCGGACACAAAACGCCTTTACAGTAACCATGTACGTATTTCACAAAATTACAAACGGATTTAGAGTACACATAATCATTACATGTAGTTTACGCACGCATCGCACGCACGACTTCTCGTTTACCGGTAAATATTTTTCTCTCGATTTCTACTAAAGTTAATTTCCTTTTAGGTCGTTTATGAATGCCGTTGGTGGTCTTTACCACTGCCTGTCTCACTTGGCCCTAACTACTTCAATCACCTGACCCTGTGGCCAACATTTACGCGGTAACCACAATCAACCACTACCACTGTATCGCCCGGCCGGAACTGTCGCACCTGTTCGACCCGTTTCGATCGCCGGATCAGTTGGCAAGCACCCCCGGCCGGTTTCACGACATCACCACTGGCTGCGGCAGGCTGTCTGTATCCATCGGGGCCTCCGAAAATTATCTTTGCAGAACGCACGAGTACCTTCCAACGTCCGCCGAAATGTGGTGCAGCCAGCAGGTTGAAAGTCCCCTCCATATGCGGATCAGCGCATTCACCCATCAACGTGACGACATTCACTCGCTGTAATTAAAAGTAGTCAACGTTCGACAAAAGAGTCGTTGTCTCTTTACTGAGGTAAAGTGAAAAAAGACATTTTCTTTACTACTCCAATCCATCACCTCTCATGAATGTCCATCATAGCAATAAAGAAGCCAATTTGTAAAGAGCTATCGAAACATTGGTCACCGTTTGTGCCAATATACTCCTCTTCCTCCATATCAATTTTGTCTCGGATCAATTGGAGCATTTTCTCTGTTTGCGCCCAGAAACGAATCCTTTGACAATCTTCCGTCTATTCTATAGTTAACATTGTATTTGTATCGGTGTGGCTGCTCTGGCTTGCACACACGGTATGCTACTCTCAGCATTTTTGCTACAGTGCTCTGTAACAATAAAAATCATTAACTTTTACTTACTCTTACGATTCAAAACTCGCTTTTTACTGTAACTACCGTTTCTTTTACTCGGCTCGTTTGAATAGCAATTATATTCCTCGTCCGTGGGAAGATCGTTTCTGAATTAAGAAGAGTGCAAAAATAATAATAATACACTAAGCTACCAGATCCCTGTGCACACTCGTTTTAAAGCAATTCGGCTCTTATAGTTTTCGTTACTGAAGTCATCCACTCCGTTATTCACTGTTGGTGTTCAAAAGTAATAAATAAATGGCACATGATCAGCTTATCCTGCTATTTGATACTTTTTTTCAATCTTAATTATAGGTGGTATTTGGCGAACTCTGTGCGGTCGGAGTACATCGCAGCTCGCCGAACTTGATGCTTCATCGCTGCTGCTATCTGTAACAATGTGTTCGTTCAGGTTGTTGAATAATTCATCTATCTGACCTATCTAAAATGATTCACGGTAGACGGAAACGAAAGCAGTCGCAGATGCCAGAAACAGATGTAGGTCAATTTGACACCTCACCGATAGCACTTCTTTTGCCGATAATCCGCGACGTGTATCGATCATGGTGTCTTATTTGTGACGTAAGTCCACATTTAAGATAAATATTCACGCATGGTTCATAACTTATATTATTTATTTAATTTCTTTCATGTTGTCGCTCTCCCGGAAAGGATTGGATGGAGGAGGGGTTTAGTAGGTAGGCATCGATCGATGAATGCCTCACTACCAGCGCTTGGATGATGTGTTGGATGCCCTGGTGTCTTTCAAAGATTCCCCTCCCCGTCCCCTGAGCAAATTCGGACACAAACCACCAAATCTTACGATGAGCAAAGGTAAACCCACAATACATTCTAATTAATAGTACCATCTCAAACTCTACTAATTACTTTCTTTTTCTTTTTTCTTCTGGTTTACATGTTCGCAACTACCATTCAACGTACTCAATGGTCTGCCGATGCGTTGCCAGCCTGGATCCAGTCAACTCGGGGAGGGGCATCGATTGTACCAAATGTACCGAGCGGTTGCGGACAATGAATCCCACACTACGCATGCCTGGGTGTCATTAGAAGATGCCCCTCCACGTCAGCAAAAAAAAAATGCGCAAACATGTTCACTTATTAACATTTATTGTCTCTTTGCGATTAGCGATAATGCTTACATTTAAATTTCCATTCTTTCAGTGTGCACCGGATATCCACTAACAACGTGTATAACAACAACGCCAGCACCCGAAACAAGTTGGCATGGGACCTGGAGTTGGCATGGGGCCTGTTGGAAGCAGTGGCAGCAGCTTCTTTCGTCTGTGAAGGTAAGCAAAAGGTGGAAGGTAATTAAAGTTTGAAACACACTCATCTTATTTGGCTTGTACTTACAGCTATACTTCTTTGCCGTCTCCTCCGTCGATGTTACTCGCCCATACGTCATCGGTGTTGTGTGATCCGGAAGCTACCACCACCTCCGCCAGCCACATGCCGCTACAAGATCGTACCGCTACTCGGCACAGCTACTTGCGCGCGTATGATGCAGATTGCACTATTTTACGGATGTAAGTAAAGCAAAACGAAACAAACCGAAACAACAATTAACATTTTTTCTATTGATTGACGTACAAATTCTAATTTTATCTTACACGCCCCAGTCGTGAATCTGGATATGGCTTCGCCCGCAACTGTTGATGTGGATTTCAACTACGGTAATGAAAAGTAAGCTATGTTAATAATCTGTTTTATTGTCACAATAACTCACATCTTTTTATTACTTTGCACAGTTTCTGAATCGTCGATGAGAGCTTGCTATCGCAAAACTTTCAGGGAAGCTGAAACCCGACCATCCTTCGTATCCCGAGTTCCAATGGTCCCCGAGTTGGTAGGCGCCATGGTGTTCCTATCCTTCCCGGAGTTTCGGTGAGTAGCACTGTAACTGGGCCTCTTAAGCTAGTAGTAAACAAAACATGTGAGCGGAAAGTGGTAAGGGATGTATCGTGGTTAAAAAAATCACCTAGGGATTTGAAATATTAAATCTTGCAAAGGCTCACATTGGAAGAACCATGTGCGACGAATAGGGATTAGAAGAGGAGGCGTACGTTTATACAGTAGGATCTTATATAAAAAGGAATGGCAGCAGGACAAGAAGGGGAAGGATGTAGGCAACGAATAACTTGAGACCATGACCAAGGCGCATTTGAGTAATCATGGAAAATGATTGGCGGCTTAGCCTTTGCTTTAGGCCATGCTCAAATATGAGTATACGTGATTTTGATTGCATTATCAAAAAAACAAAAACTCCCATCAAAATGTAATCGTTTGTACGTTAAAACAAAACGCCCATCGTAACGTAATTAACGTAATAACAGAAAAATAGTAAACTTATTTATTATTATTATTATCACGTTTGTGTGAAGGTTTGGTGGAACTTTTTATCACTCCTTTATAGTGATTTAAACTGCTTTGAGCATTGTTCAGTTTTACTTTAAAAAAACGTTCTACGTCTTCCATTTGCACTGGTACTCCGACGTGTTCCCCTACGGTTTTAAACAGCCGCAATACATTAGTATGAACGTCCATACGTGTTTTGGGTCCGTTCCTTCCGCCACCTCGCCAACTGCACTGCACAACAAACTTTTTATGAAACAATGCAGTAAATGCATCATGCATCCGGTTCTTGGCATCCTGCTTTTTAGTCAGCTTCTTATCAAGTCGCAGAAGCACACTTTCAAAAAAACTATTGTTAGCTAGCTGCTCATTGAAGGATAAGAGCTCTGCTTCGGATGCTATTATAGGCAAAGGAAAAGCCGATGGATGGTTTTCGTTTTCTATTGCGTTTGTTTCGTAAGTCGTATTGTATCGTTCTTTTGCATGGTCCGTTAAATACTTCATTTCCGCCCAAAGAAGCGCAACCGACTGATTTAGCACGGTTAGTTGCTCTGTTGTTTTCTCTTCGAAATCCGTGCGTGTAGCCGGATTTAGTTGAGCAACATTGATTGATTCGCTGGGCGGTTGCACTCTGCACGATGCTAAAGCTGATGGTGAATTGATGATAAGTTTTGGCCGGTACAATTTTCCCGTTTTTAACATCGCTGTTTGGCTAATTGCAGGAGCTGCACCGATGCTGCATGGCGCTGTAAGGCTTGCCGATGGTGGTGACATATACTTTGTGGATATTATCTGTGGAGATATAAAGGTAAGTGTTACTCACCATGGTTTCACAGTTTTATTTAGCAAATGATTTACCTTTTTAATTTTATTTCCAGAAACGTGAGCTGCCGGTGCAGTTAGGATTTGGTTGGATGATGATGGACGGGAAGATGTCGGTGCTGTTGGGATTTGGTTGAATGAGGATGGACGGGAAGTTGTCGGTGCTGTTGGTATTTGGTGGGAAGAGGATGAACGGGAAGTTGTCGGTGCTGTTGGGATTTGTTTGGATGATGGACGGAAAATTGCAGGTGCTGTAATGATGGGGTTGGATGAGGATGGACAAGAAGTTGCCGGTGATTCACTTTTGCAGGATTTTATTGTCAGCTGCGGAAACCTGGCCTTAAGACTTGGCAACGAACAGTGCATTTTCCCTATACGGAAGTTAAGGTAAGATTATCAATCGATTCTACAACGAAAAATAACTTTCTAAACTCACCGTCTTGCTTTCCTTATACCCAACAGTAGTAAATATGTTTTTTTAATGAAATAAACGACAAAATTCGTCAAAAAATATCGCAAACCAAAGTAGGCGTTCGTTTATTATTTTGTTTTGATTTATGCTGTCATCATGCCTTTGGCTTTTGACAGCTTGGAAGTGAAAAAAAGAAACGGATGAAAAACTGCAGGAATCCAAGCGTTTCAACTGGTATAACGTGCCTTAAACTGCTGCCGTTTAAGTCAAATGTAAGGTTCCAGTTTAAGGCACCGATTGCTCGAAAACGGTTGACATTTGCTATAAAATGGCACTTGGGAGGTTAAGATCAAACTAAATCATCGAAATGAGTTTTAAATGAAAGCAATGATATACGATCACTTATGATAGTTACTTTTTATGCAGTGTATGTTCTTGCACTAATAAAATCGTCAATAAATAGGTTCGAAATAAAACATCACGCTAATAATAGAAAATGGCATCAAAAGCCACCTGTCATATCTTTACCTTGGCCACCACAAATGTCAAACGTGCCGGCTGTGTTTTGTTGTGCTTTGTGCAGTGAATGTTTTGTTGTTAAAAGTTTACTGTACTTTTTACATTTACACTTGTAAACACCACTTTCTTCCATGGCCACTGACAACGAATTAGATATCGATAGGTAAAGGGATGTATAAACATTCATTATGGTTACGTTTTCAACTCAGAATCTTTCCTTCTTTCCAGTCCCTTCGTGAAGAAGGAAAACAGCTGTAAAATCTGTGGTGGAAATGAAGGACCGATGGAATCAATCTTTTGCAAGGCGGACGATACGGCACTGCTGAACAAAATCTACAAATGTACCCGTGTAGAGGTAGTGTGACACTTCGCATTGGATGAATGTGGAATAATGTAACAATAACAACGATTTCACTGTATTTTGCCTACAGGTGACGCCGGTTTGTGGATTGATCTCACCCATCTGTGAGTACTGTCACCGGCGGATCGACCAGTTTGATGAGAATGCACAACCGAAGGTGGTTGAGTTTGTTATCAAAACCGAGCTAGAACCGGAACCACTTGATTATGATCCGCTAAATGTTGGCAACCTGGTCGACCCGATGGCTGTTGATGGTAAGATGAACATTGTACCTGCATTTAATACCTGCTAATCAATGCTTATTTTAAATCTTAAAGTAAAATCTGAACATGATTCGGAAGACGAAAGTGACTACACGGAACCACACATAAAACTACGAGGAAGAATAACGTTAGTCAAAAGTTCACCGCGAAGTAGAACCACACGGAAACGCGGTAGACCAAGTTTGAGTGCGGTTTCGAAAAAGATACAGAGATGCGTTAGTAAAGCCAGTGAAAAAAGGGCTTCATTTGATGATGATCGGAGTTCTAACGACAGTGAAGACGATCATTCGGACCGTTCCAACGAACATCAAAGGTCGGAACGATCGCCTATTTCCTCCCCGGAAGAGGAAAAATCCAAATCCAGTGACTTTGAATCGGATCTCGGTGAGGAGCATAATAACTTCGAGAATGGAAATGAGTCCGTTTTAGAGGAAGAATCAGACCACGGAAGCCCTTCCGAAGAGGAGCCCAGAAAACGGGGTCGTCCCAAGCGTAAGCAAGCGGTGAAACCGAAAAAACCGAAACGTGCTGAATCTCCGAAGCAGTGTGAAGTGTGCGGCAAACAGGTGCAGTATATGCGGGAGCATATGCGCCTGCACCGGATAGAGTCACAGCACCCGTGCCCACACTGTGATCGAACGTTCGTGCAGGCGAATAATCTTAAGTACCACATACGAAAGCATTTGGGCGAGAAACCGTACGCGTGCGTGCAGTGCAAGAAGGAGTTTTACTGTGAGGCTCATCTGAAGTCACATATGCGCGTGCACGGACCGCAAGGACTGTTTCAGTGTGTTTTGTGCCCGAAAAGCTTCAACCAGGAGTGCAATCTGAAGAAGCATTTGCGGGTGCATACGGGGGAAAAGCCGCACGAGTGTGACACGTGTGGGAAACGGTTTAACAGTACCTCGAATCTGAGGAACCATGCACGGTTGCATTCGGACGAGCGGCCGCTTACGTGTGATCACTGTTCGAAAAGTTTCGTCGATGTGCATCATCTGCAGCGCCATATACGGGTGCATACGGGTAAGATGGTCAATGCAATCAACTTTATCTTGATCTGATAATCATCGTTTTCTTTGTTTATAGGAGAAAGACCATACATTTGTCATGTGTGCTTCCAAGCCTTCTACTGTCAGACCGGTCTAATGGACCATCTGAAGACACACATCGAGAAAAAGACGTACAAACTAGATTAGCTAAACAGCAAGAGCAGCCAGTTTCGATGGGAGCATGTGCCAATATGGAGATGATATTATTGCATTAAGCTTTTAAGACAGATTTTATTTCGATTTTAGGGATGCATTTGGGTGAATCTAAGCTCTAAGCTTATTTTAAGGGACGGTGAAGGAATGCGAAGAGAAACGGTTGTTCCAGGACAAGAACTTTGCATAGTGGGAACGGGAAACTTAGAACATCTGCCTGACGATGAATACTGTAATTCATAGAATCTATTTCGCTTCTTACGGACTGAATCTGAACGTAATAGATACTCAAATACGCTTCCGCTGTTAGATGAAAATCTCTTCTTCTGGGGCTCTATAACCTAGCGAGGCCTTTGCCTACCATATTTTACTGTTTTTCTTTGATATGCTCATTACCCTTAGCTAGTCAACCTGTCCTGCGTGCGGGGAAACGGTCCGAACGGGATTCGATACCCGGTCCTGCCGTGTGACGGCCGGCGCAGCTAATGTATCTGCCACCGGACCGCCCCAAATCTATCTAGTCTATGGTAGATTCTCCAAAACTTCCGGAAGCACTTTCACATTCCCACATTTTCAATGCAGGATTACGAGTCTAAGGATTTTACTAATTTATTGAACATCATGTAGCAAAACAGATTTTCTTGGAAAGTTCAGGAGGCCGGGGCCTTTTACCGCAGGTTTTGACAGTGAATCTGATATTCATTAGTGATCCATTGGTGGAGTCTATCTTTCACCACTTTTTTCCTTTGGTTTGAGCCATTACTTTAAGGTAAACAGTATAAAATACGAGGCATTTGTACCCAGTTTACGAGATGTGGTGTAATCGTGCTTTGCTTGCGAAGAATACGGATGCCACTAAGATTCCGCTAGCCACATCGTGTAGAGCAAACGCGATAGAATGTGAAACAACAGCAAACAGGGAAGCAAACACATTGCGTGCTGCAATAGTCTGCACGCATCTCCGAACAAGCGGGCATCGAACCCATGCTGCGACGCACGAACTCTGACCAGTGTAGTTGAACAAAGATTGAGTAAATATTTAAAGAGTGCCGAGGGCTTACTTTTGCATCACACTTCAAGCTGATCCAGAGCTCAAAACAGTTCTTCCATCGCATCTTAAAACGCAGTAAACAAACAGCACCGTACAAAATGATTACACTAACGCTGGCAACACTGGCACTGATCTTGCTGGTAACGTTTCTGGTGAAGGAACTATGGCGCCCTGCAAACTATCCTCCCGGTAAGATCGTCTCCTTGTTTTTAGGTTGATACGTCTTAACGGAGCTTCTTTTTTCCAACAGGACCCAGATGGCTACCGATCGTCGGAAACACTCCACTGGTACGCAAGATGGCGGCCAAAAATGGTGGCCTATTAGCGAACGTGTGCGATAAACTGTCGGAATCGTATCGAAGCAGCGTCATTGGGTTGAAGCTTGGCCGCGAACGTGTCGTGTTTGGGCTGGGATACGATAATGTGAAGGACGTTCTGTGCAATGAAGCGTTCCAGGGTCGTCCGGACAATTTCTTCATCCGACTGCGCACGTTAGGAACAAGGTGATGAAGCTTAGAACACTCTCCGGTTAACCTTAGGGCTTCTTTTTTATTCATTTATCCTTATTTTTTCTACAGATTGGGTATCACTTGTACGGATGGCGCATTCTGGAATGAGCAGAGAAGCTTCGTTACTCGCCATCTGCGAAACGTTGGTTACGGACGGCAAGCGATGCACGCTCAGATTCAAGCCGAACTAAACGAACTGCTGGACGTGCTTGACAATCGTATGGAGCAACCTATCTGGCCTGGATCGATCCTGGCGATCAGCGTCATTAATGTGCTGTGGACGATCGTAACGGGTTCCCGTGTACCGCGAGATGATGATCGATTGCAACGCCTGCTACAGCTGCTCCAGGAACGCTCGAAAGCTTTCGATATGTCCGGTGGCACACTGAACCAACTGCCCTGGTTACGCTTCGTCGCACCCGAATGGAGTGGCTACAATCTGGTGCGTCGGTTCAATAAACAGCTCACCGAATTCTTTACTCCAACGATCGAGCAGCATCGTCAAAACTTCACCGAGGATCAAGCTGTGGACGATCTTATGTACGCTTACATTAAGGAAATGCGCGATCGCAAGGATACTCCCAACACAAACTTTACCGACGTGCAGCTGACGATGATCATACTGGACATCTTTATCGCTGGCGGACAAACAACAAGCACAACGCTAGATCTCGCCTTCATGATGATGATCCTCCGTCCGGATGTGCAGGGAAAGGTGCACGAAGAAATCGACGCTCAGCTAACGTTCAATACGATGCCCCACTACGAGGATCGTGTCAAACTCCCTTATGTGGAAGCGTTCCTGCTGGAGGTGCATCGTTTCTTTAGCATTGTTCCGATAAATGGTCCAAGACGTGCCCTCACGGATTGTACGCTCGGTGGCTATCGAGTCCCAAAAGATACGACCGTTTTTATGGGAATGCGCAGCGTACACATGGACCCGGCGCACTGGGGTGATCCGGAAGTGTTTCGTCCGGAACGGTTCCTTAACGAGCAACGGCAAATAGTCAACACAGAACGGTTGCTGGCGTTTGGACAGGGAAAGCGTAGATGTCTCGGTGAAACGTTGGCCCGTTCCTGTCTGTTTACGTTCTTTGTGGGTGTAATGAAGCGGTTCTGTTTGCGCAAACCGAAGGATGATGGTGGGAAGGTGGACTCCGATATGGCACCGTCGATGGTACTTAAGCCAGGAATAACGCTCTCGCCGAAACCGTACCATGTGGTGTTTCAACCGAGAAAGCAGGATGAGAAGAATCTTCAGCGTGATGAATTGTAAATGTATAGCTTTTAGGGATGCGAATACCGATTTTAAATAAATAAATTGACGGAAAATGAGCACAATTTCTGTTTAAAAATGTAAAAAAAACAACGCTTGCATGAAGTCAAAACAACCAGCTGGTATCAAGCAGGAGATCATCCAACAGAGGAGGTAGCACTAATCTCGACTACTCTCTCTTTCGCTCGATCGAGATCGAATTGAAATGCTGTGTAAATTGCCAGCTTCAACAAATCGGATACCAGGGGAGCATCCAAATCAGGAGGTTTCAATAGCCATCATTCGTTGTTCCTTTTTCGCCTTAGTATCGCACCATTTTCATACTCAAGCGATCGGATCTCGATAGTATTAGTATGCCGGTGGTAGTGAGGAAAAAAAAACTCTTGCGGCGATCGAGAAAAAATCCTCCAAAAACGGTCGAAATTTAATTTCGGATAACAGGAGAGCATCCATCGCAGGAGGCTACGCTTATCCCAACGCAGCATACAGCGGTCTCTTTTCCGCGTGTTAATGATACGCTAAGAGTGAGAGTGAGTGTCCTCCGTACCATGATAACGAGCAGAAAAGGGACGGCGATAAAAAAAGAGCAGCCTCCTCTGCTGGATGCTCTCCTGGTATCCGACAGGC
>KZ062019.1:0-14609 GCA_002091835.1 Anopheles maculatus
CCCGCTGCAAATCCTCCCTAGCCACTCCTCTCACATTGCTGTTTGAAATGTCGCTCAACTCCCACGTCTTTCCCTCCATCTGGAAATCAGCCTGGCTGTTTCCTGTTTTTAAGAAAGTTACCCGCTCCCTGATCTCAAATTACCGAGGCATTGCGCTGTTTTGTGCCAGTAGCAAAGTGTTCGAATCGGTGATCCGTCCGTCTGTACTGTTCTCCACGAACTCCTACATTAGCCGACAGCAGCATGGATTCATGCCGGGCCGATCCACCTCTACCAACCTCATGCAGTTTGTCTCCACGGTGATCTCCCACCTCGATAAACGCCAGCATGTCGACGCCGTCTACACAGACTTCAAAGCTTTCCACGAGCACTACGGCCACTACCTCACAAAAGCGTATAAAACCCTGGGTCTTATTCGTAAGTTTTCTGCTGACATAACTGATCCTCTATGTATGAAGTCGCTCTACTGCAGCTTGGTTCGATCCATCCACGAGTACGGGTGCATCGTCGGGAGTGCCTCGGCCTCACTTTGGATCGCCAAGCTGGAACAAGTGCAGCGCTACTTCACCAGGCTAGCTATCCGCAGGTCCCTTGGCTCCTCCAATCATGCTCTCCCTTCCTACGACACCCGTTGTCAACTCCTGGGGTTGGCGTCCTTAGAGAAGCGGCGTTCTGTGGCTAGTGCCGTCTTCATCGCTGGCCTGCTCCTGCACGTTACCGATCCTCCTGATCTTCTCCTCCGCACAGGCCTATACGTCACCAAACGACTCCTCCGCCCTCGTACATACATGCTTCGGTCACAACGACCCTTTCCTCGTTTGTCTGCGCAGTTTCAATAGTTTCTCCGATCTATTCGACTACAACTCCTCCATCACCGCTTTCCGATCCGCTCTTTTAACATCCTCGAACCTCTCATACCCTTGAATCCTTACCCATCAAACTTCCCTTCTAAAATTCCCATATGTTAAACGGTTTACGTCCTTAGTCTTAAGATATTGTTCAGCCACGGCAGCAAACAAATGTATACATGTAAAATAAATAAATAAATAAATTGTAGCGGCTCTTCCATTGTCCTTCCACACATTCTTCTTCTTCTTCTCTGGCACTACAACCTCTGTAGGTCTTGGCCTGCTAGCAATTGCTAGCTCTCTGTGACTTAGTTATACCCGTAGCTGGATAGTCAGTCCTGCGTACGGGGAGGCGGTCCGCCGGGATTCGAAACCCGGTCCTGCCGTGTGAAGACCGGCGCCGCTATCGTATACACCACCGGGCCGCCCCGGTGGGCTTCCACACATACGGGGCCAAAAATCCTTCTGAGCATCTTCCTCTCGAACGCGGCTAAGAAGGTTTCGTCAGTTTTGGACAAGCTCCATGTCTCAGAGGCGTATGTGAGTACTGGGACTATAAAGGTTTTGTACAGTCCCAGCTTCGTCCGTCGCGACAGGTATGAAGGAGGTAGTGGAGAAGTTTCCTCAGGCTATAGTATGACCGGTTGGCAGCCAGCACCATTGCGCGCAACTCAACGTCTATGTTGTTGTCGGTGCTGACTTTTGACCCCAGATAGGTGAAGTTTTGGACGACTTATAAAGGTGCGATCACCTATATGTACATCACTCCTGCGTAGATTAGTGTTTGTTAGCAGGGCCGCTGGTGGTGCCACCATCATTTTGGTTTTTGCCTCGTTAATCTCCAACCCGAGGTTCAATGCCGCATGCTCGATCCTTTGGTAAGCTTCTGCTACATAGGAGAGCGTATGCCAAGATCTGTAGTGACTTATAGAAGATGGTCCCCGAAGTTTCCACCTCCGAGTCTCGGATGGCCCTCTCTAGCGCCAGATTGAATCGGAGGCAAGCAAGCCCGTCTCCCTGGCGCAGACCCTTGGTGGTAGCAAAGGGCCCTGAGAGTTTTCCATCCACCTTCACCTGGCATGTGATGTTGGTCATTGTCATACGTACAAGCCTGGTAAGCTTGGCCGGGATTCCAAATGAGCTCATTGCGTCGTATAGTTCTACCCTAGCTATGCTATCGTATGCGGCTTTAAAATCAATGAAGAGATGGTAGGAGTGTAGCTGCTGCTCCGCCACCTTCTCCAAGATTTGCCGCATGGTGAATATCTGGTCAGTGGTTGATTTTCCGTTTCGGAATGCTCATTGATAGTTTCCAACTATCTCTTGAACGAATGGGACAAGTCTTCTTGTGCTCTAGATAGTACGGAATTCATCTAGAACCAGAACCTCGTTACAACTCCAAATTGGCACTTTGTAGTTTATACGAATGATACCAAATTAGTTACCGTGCCAACACCACTTCGGATTCATTTAGCCAAGTTGGGACAAAAAGAGCATGTTTCATAAATTTCTCACAACTAAACTAGTATGTTCTTTCATTTCCAGATACTTTGCATACGCTAAAGATCGTGCAATAACTAGGGAAGGTTTAAAAAATCTATCCTGTCGTTTTCACTGTGTCATTTCATTCTCTCAACACCGTTTATTGTTCCATTTTCTTTAATTGTATTTTGTGTAAAAAATAGAGAGTTCTCTTTATTCATAGTTTACTCATTCATTCGCCATAGATAATGTCTTTTTCTTGCAGACACTCTCCGTAAAACTATATCTCCCTTTCAATCTTCCGTTTTTAGTTTCTCGTTCGCTCCTGCTATCCTGCTTCGTTAGCCCACACAAGGGACCTTACTTATTCCGCCGCGCGGTTGTCCAGGTGCTTCACTTTATTGATTGTATTAGGAAGTAATAGTCTAGTTTAAAAATAACTACGTTTCCCCCTTTTGCTATCGTTGTCTATATGATGTACCTTTATCATTCTAGTGCCTACCGTTCACTGAACCTCTGAACGATAGATACTTGTTCGTCATTCGACCCGATGGAAGAAACCGTGTTTGGAACATCCTGCCATTTTCCCCTGCATTTTAAACATTCCTCACACGTGAAATGCATTTGCCTACTTCTGCCTACTTACTACACAAATTATGATACTAACATCTCATTGCTGCCCTAATCGCAAATTATATCTGCTATACATCTTTAATAGCTTGTTGTAACGATTCGCTCTATTGTTTACTTTTTTTAGAACTCGTTCTCTACCATGAATGAAAAAGTGGCTACCTGCAATGGTGCTACACAAACTACATGAAACATTGCTCAAACTCGCCTGCGCACTAAATATAAACCTGTGTGTGTGTGTTTTTTCTATTTACATTTACAGAACAGGGAAAGGCGCACAAGTGTCGTTCTACTGCAGTGCAAAGTGGTCAGGGAAAAACCGGAATCTCGAATTACTTCTTATGGCAATTTTCGGCCTGCTTCACCCGCAGTCGCAAGCACACTATCGAACGATTCCATTTTGGTAAAGGAACAGTACATTGTCGTAACTAAGCCGCTAACAAACAAAATTTACAAATTTAAACTCTCTATTTTTACAAGGTAAAGATACATAAGGAACGCGTGTAAGACGGACTGTGTACAGCGTCAAGTTGTAAGGATACATTGAACAATCCCTTCCCACGCTACGCTTTAATAGAAGCTTCGGGCAATGGTTTTCGCGTCCTGCTCACGTGTTTTTCTTTTAAGTTGTATAAAGCTACTGTACATAAACATTTACCGAAGAAGGCGAAGGATTTTTCGATGGACGTAAAAGCAACCTAAGTCTAAGCACGAACTTGTGACTGCACTTTGTACGCATGCGAGTGCGCGTTGTCGGAACACTGAGTGACGGACGTGTAGTGTTTCGCTAACAACAGCTAACCTAACAAAACAATCGGCTAGTGATCGCAACAATCTGGTTAAGGGTGTCAACACACCTCACGATCTCTCTCTTTCTTTCTTTCTCTCTCTCTCTCTCTCTCTCTCTCTCTCTCTATCTCTCTCTTCCATCGGTCTACTCCAACAGTTTGTCATGCTATTACTACTTATCGCTACTGTTAGCTACTGTTACTGCTGCTGGTGCTGCTGTTGCTACCGATTGCTGAGGACTGGAACACCACTATATATGGCAGTTAAAAAGGTGTGTCAGTTTGTATTCACGGTCAAAACGGCACTGCTTTGTACTGCTGCTGCTACTGCTACTGCCTCCGCTGGTGGCAGCCAATCGTGGAAAAGCCCCCGGATCCTAGTCACTGCACCGTTTCGGTGGTCGACCGGCAGCCGAGGGCGTACGTTGGCGTCGTCTGGATCGCTGCCGAAGGCTTCCCGCCCGCCGTTAGGAGAATGGCGGCGTATCGCTTTCAGAGCGGATCTGCCGGATCCGCACATCGTCGTACGCAATGGTAAAGATGCTCTTCTTGTCCGCAATCTTGTTGCGCTTGCCCTTGGTGTGCAGTAGCGAGTTCATCGCGATACCCGAATCGTGATCGTCCTCCAGCGTGGACACGTTGAGCGTTTTCGCGTTCGTGCCGGTTGTGTTGGTTGGTTTGGTGCTGGCACCGGCGGCCGGCTTTGCTGCCGTTGGTGGGCCGGTCGGTACCGTTGACGAATCGACGATCTTGATCTGTACCTTGTTATCGCGGCTAACGATCGGAGGCGTTTCGGGATAGAGGTAGTGCGGAAGCTTGTCTGGTGGCGCGGGTACCTGCGGTCCAGTACCGTACTCAGCCTCGAAACGGTGCTCGGAATGCTGGAGCAGTGGGTGGCTGCTTCCAGCTTCCGAGCCGGGATGCTGTTGCTGCTGGGACTGAGCCTGCTGGACCTTGCGCGCGTGCTGGATGTCTTCCTTCAAGAGTCTTGCCTCCTTCGGTGGACTAGTACGGGGCGCCGGTTCCGGCTTACCCTTTGCGACTGCGTCGGCGTCCGGCTTCTTTCGGCTGCCGCCTGTTGTGATGGTTGTGGTGGAGCTAGTTGTGGTAGTGGTGAGCGTTGTTGTTCCTGCGGCTGGCTGCTGCTCCGGCCGTTTGCGACCGTCACGCTTTTCGAGTGAATCCGAATCTTTCCCCAGGTTGTAGTACCAATCCATATACTTCGGGTTGACAGCGTGCTGTTCACCACCGGCTGATGGTTGATCGTTGAGTCCTTCCTCCTTGGAGAGCGATTTGCTCATTCGTGGCGGTTTCGGCGCTGGACCTTTTGGTGGCGGTGGAGCAGCGGTCGGCCCGGTGGATTGACGTCGGCTCGGCGATTCGGAGGTTGTCAGGCGGATGCGTGTAGTGGTCGTTTCGGTTTTGTCATCGCGGCGCGAGATGCGCTGTTCGACGGTTGCCTTCGGTGACACGGTTACCGATTTCGACGTTTTCGTCACAGAGTACCGATAGTCCTCGACGTCGGACGTGATTTCGTCCAAGCTGTCAGCGGAGAAGTAGTTCTTTTGCACCACGACCTCCTTCTCCGAACCGTCCGAATCTTCATAGTATTTGACATTCTTGCGATACACCTTCTTGCGTCGATTTTCTCCACCACCACCACCGCCTCCATTGCTGCGCCGTCCACCGCCACGAGACTGCTCACCATGCAGCGAATCTGAAATCTCCATCAGTACGTCTCTCTTGAGTCGATGATCCTTGCCATTGCCCGTGCTACCATGGCTATTCCCATTGCTTCCGCGGGACAACTCTTCATTGCGCTTGCGGCGTAGAATACTAGTGCGCGTTTCCTGTCCACCACGGCGATGGCTGCCCTGTCCGTGATGATCCCGCCCATGATGTGGACCGTGGTGCACAAGCTCGTCATCTTCCTCTTGAATCGGTGTTCGGATCTTACGCTTTACCGATTCTACCACTATGATTCGTCGATTTGACTTGCGCTCGCCGGTCGACTCTCCACCACTGTGCTCGCCACTGAAACTACCCTTGCCTGCCCGGTGCTTCGTCTTCTTGCGGTGTCGGCGACGCTTGATTAGATACACACCGTCCGGACTGTCAGGTGGACTGTAACGCACATACTCGTACTCGTCCTCCGACAGCGAGTCATCATTTTCGCTTTTCGTGCGTCGTCTGCCGAATCCACCGATCCCACCAGCACCGGCACGTACCGGATCGGTTTGCGTACCGGTGTCACAGTCCGTCTGGGTAGCCGCAACCACCACCGCCATCGACTGGCACGGTAAGCTCTGCGTCTCGAGTGCTTGCTCGTACTGGTTGTAGCGTTCCTCGAGTTTCTCCTTCTCAAGCAGAATCTGCCGCAGCAGTGCGTTCTGTTGTTTGAGCGAGTGCTCCAGCTCCTGGTGCATCAAGGAGTGGGTCGATACGGCCGGTTTTAACCGACCGCCATCTTCATTTTCACCCTGGTCACCCATTTTGCTTCGGCCGCCCTGCGCAGCACCGATCTTAACCTCCGTCACGTGTTCGCCTCGCCGCACCGGTACCTCGTTCGGGATGGTCTGAATGAAGGTTGTGCCGGGCAGCAGCTGATAGTGTTCCCGTATGATTTGCTTCCCGTTTGCCTGCTCTTCGATGTACCTTCGCATCAGTATCTCCTTCCCACCATTGTCCACCATTATGTACTGGGGCTGATTGGTGGCACCGGGTCGCTGTTGCTGTTGTTGCTGGGGTATGTTGACGTAGATATTTTCCTCCTCGTTCCGTCCGCGCGTTATCAAGCGCAGAATCTCCGCATTGCCATCCTTGATGAAGTATTGATCGCGTGGCTCAATATCGTCCCCGTGCGCAACAAGCTGTGGCGGTGCCTGCAAGAGAAACACATAGAGATGAGCAAACTGTTCGCCTTGTGGCGTCCGAAAAAAAAAGTGCTTACTGCGTGTCCTTGTCGTTTAAAGCTGCCACGCCGTTCGTAATTGAGATCGCTGCCTCGATCCATCTCATGCCGACGCATCGAGTCGTCATCGATCGGCAGCACGTCGTCTGCCACTGGTTTGCCACCATTACCCGCACCACCGTGATGATGATGGTGGTGATGGTGTATTCGCTTTAAGGATTGATACTCGGGATCGTGCTCATCCACATCCTCAACGTACATGTCCCGATCGGCGTTAAGAAGATTCGTTCGCGACCGGTGCATATGCGTGTCATCCTTGGCCGATTTATTCTTCATGTCGCTCCTGGAAAAAGTAGTGCCGGTACAACCGTAACGATTAATGATGGATCACAATTAATGTTAGCGTAACAAGTCAGTTTTGGAGTGTGAAACTATTCGACGTCGGACGTGATTTCGTCCAAGCTGTCAGCGGAGAAGTAGTTCTTTTGCACCACGACCTCCTTCTCCGAACCGTCCGAACCTTCATAGTATTTGACATTCTTGCGATACACCTTCTTGCGTCGATTTTCTCCACCAACACCACCACCACCACCGCCTCCATTGCTGCGCCGTCCACCGCCACGAGACTGCTCACCATGCAGCGAATCTGAAATCTCCATCAGTACGTCTCTCTTGAGTCGATGATCCTTGCCATTGCCCGTGCTACCATGGCTATTCCCATTGCTTCCGCGGGACAACTCTTCATTGCGCTTGCGGCGTAGAATACTAGTGCGCGTTTCCTGTCCACCACGGCGATGGCTGCCCTGTCCGTGATGATCCCGCCCATGATGTGGACCGTGGTGCACAAGCTCGTCATCTTCCTCTTGAATCGGTGTTCGGATCTTACGCTTTACCGATTCTACCACTATGATTCGTCGATTTGACTTGCGCTCGCCGGTCGACTCTCCACCACTGTGCTCGCCACTGAAACTACCCTTGCCTGCCCGGTGCTTCGTCTTCTTGCGGTGTCGGCGACGCTTGATTAGATACACACCGTCCGGACTGTCAGGTGGACTGTAACGCACATACTCGTACTCGTCCTCCGACAGCGAGTCATCATTTTCGCTTTTCGTGCGTCGTCTGCCGAATCCACCGATCCCACCAGCACCGGCACGTACCGGATCGGTTTGCGTACCGGTGTCACAGTCCGTCTGGGTAGCCGCAACCACCACCGCCATCGACTGGCACGGTAAGCTCTGCGTCTCGAGTGCTTGCTCGTACTGGTTGTAGCGTTCCTCGAGTTTCTCCTTCTCAAGCAGAATCTGCCGCAGCAGTGCGTTCTGTTGTTTGAGCGAGTGCTCCAGCTCCTGGTGCATCAAGGAGTGGGTCGATACGGCCGGTTTTAACCGACCGCCATCTTCATTTTCACCCTGGTCACCCATTTTGCTTCGGCCGCCCTGCGCAGCACCGATCTTAACCTCCGTCACGTGTTCGCCTCGCCGCACCGGTACCTCGTTCGGGATGGTCTGAATGAAGGTTGTGCCGGGCAGCAGCTGATAGTGTTCCCGTATGATTTGCTTCCCGTTTGCCTGCTCTTCGATGTACCTTCGCATCAGTATCTCCTTCCCACCATTGTCCACCATTATGTACTGGGGCTGATTGGTGGCACCGGGTCGCTGTTGCTGTTGTTGCTGGGGTATGTTGACGTAGATATTTTCCTCCTCGTTCCGTCCGCGCGTTATCAAGCGCAGAATCTCCGCATTGCCATCCTTGATGAAGTATTGATCGCGTGGCTCAATATCGTCCCCGTGCGCAACAAGCTGTGGCGGTGCCTGCAAGAGAAACACATACAGATGAGGAAACTGCTCGCCTTGTGGCGTCCGAAAAAAAAGTGCTTACTGCGTGTCCTTGTCGTTTAAAGCTGCCACGCCGTTCGTAATTGAGATCGCTGCCTCGATCCATCTCATGCCGACGCATCGAGTCGTCATCGATCGGCAGCACGTCGTCTGCCACTGGTTTGCCACCATTACCCGCACCACCGTGATGATGATGGTGGTGATGGTGTATTCGCTTTAAGGATTGATACTCGGGATCGTGCTCATCCACATCCTCAACGTACATGTCCCGATCGGCGTTAAGAAGATTCGTTCGCGACCGGTGCATATGCGTGTCATCCTTGGCCGATTTATTCTTCATGTCGCTCCTGGAAAAAGTAGTGCCGGTACAACCGTAACGATTAATGATGGATCACAATTAATGTTAGCGTAACAAGTCAGTTTTGGAGTGTGAAACTATAGTACATACACATATCGATTATCCTACAACCAGTCTAGCTACACTACGACACCACTACTTCACCAGCTAAGCTAACCAAAACTTTCATTAATGGTTGAGCAGAGGAAGAGCATCAGAATCTTCTGTTTTGCCAGCTGTCAATTGGGCCTGACAGTTGAAGGCAGGAGAAAGGAGGATGAGACAGCACAGTGGTTTGATGTCTATTAGCCTCCTCTACTAAGACTACACTTTAGAGCATAAGAAACAATACCAAAATACTATTTACCAAATGTAGCGGAGGCGACGGGAAGGAGCATAGAGAGGGATGACAGATAGGAGAGATGGGATATCAAGTTCGTTTAGCAGGAGGCCTGCTACGAAGCTTTCACGGATATGGGAATGCCTGTCCTCAATGCGCTCTAGCCCAAGAAGACGACAACGAACTGGGTAGGGAGGGAGAGCTAGATGATAACCAGTAAGGAAGCGTCGAACAGCTACACGAGTGAATTTGCCCTGAACACTCTCCAGTCTGGCCATCGCAGTCGAGCCAGGGGAAGACCAGACAACAGCCGCGTATTCCAGGGAGGATCGAACCCAACAGCAGTACAGGGACTTTCGGCAGAAGGGATCGCAGATTTCGGACGATAGGTTAATGATCAGACCCAGAGATTTGTTAGCCTTGTTCATAACATAATCAACGTGGGAGTTAAAGGACAGCGTCTCGTCAAGCCACATACCTAGATCCTTTACAGAAGATACACGACGAAAAACTGTAACACAGAGGGTGTAACTAAACGGAATCGCAGGGGTACTGCAAAACGAAATTACACAACACTTATCAGGAGAGAGGAGTAGGCCATTTTGACGACACCAAACAGAGAAGGAGTTTAGGACGGTTTGGAGAAAGCAACAGTCAGCAGACGAGGTTGCAGGAAGGAAAATCTTGAGATCCTCTACGTAAAACAGAAAACCTTCGGCGGGGACGATGGAAGTACAGCCGTTGACAAATAACAAATATAACATGGGACTAAGAACGCTTCCTTGAGGGACTCCCGAAGAGCCTACAAAGGAGTCGGACAAACAAGACAAAACTCGAACTCTATACGATCTCGAACATAGGTACGACTTGAGCCAAGACAGTAACCGACCCCCGATCCCAAGTCTTTCGAGTTTGGCAATCAGCAGATCGAGAGGAACACAATCGAAGGCAGCACTAAAGTCGGTATATACGACGTCAGTTTGACGACCGGATACCATGTTCGATAGAGCAGAGGATACAAGACACATGAGATTGGAGAAAGTTGTGCGTTTGGGAAAAAAACCATGTTGGCGAGGTTGGATAGGTGGCCAACAATGATAGGAAGGATAGAGGAGAGAATAATCGATTCAAGGATTTTGGAAATGGGAGAGAGCAGTGAAATACCACGGTAGTTGGAGCATACAGAGCGGTCACCTTTTTTGAAAAGAGGGACCAGCTAAGCATACTTCCAGGATGGCAGGATTTCCGTAATCCTATAACAAAGTCCTTTCTGTAGCGAGGATCTAAATCGTAAGAGGAAGCTTCATCACATACCTACTCGGACTCTTCGTTATCAAGTATTCCGTCATTCATATGAGAAGTTTTGATCGTATTTATTTAATTTCCCGCCGGACGCCGTATTTTAAAGTTTTGATCGTTGGTTGTTTTTGTGTGTTTTGTTTGTCCCATCTTGCTGGAAATGTACTCGCAATGCGAATTTATTAGATCTAAGCCTATACATCGTTCGAGTGAATGCACGATCTGATGCTTAGCAAATCTGTGTTGCACATGTTTTGTGGGCATGTGAAAATGGATAGTCGGATCAGATGTGGCTTGGATGCTCCATAGAAGCATCAATATATGAATATGCACAGAATCGTATTCTTGTATAGATCAACAAATTAAAAATTTGGTGCAGGACCGATAGGTTCATGAATTGCGAACCAATCATCCTATAAAATAGAATAATTCTCTTAGAAAAGGATCGCACAAATGACACCAAAATCGGTCGTTGTGATACTCTACTATGCACAATGTTCTCAAGTGTCCGTTTTCAATGTTTATCAAATTTTAAGCGATAATGTTTACCTTTTTTTCTTTAAATAAGAAAGTTTATGTCGTTGAACCACCAGGTCTGGAAGATTTTGGAGTAACTTGTACTTGAAATCAATTTATTCTATAGACTATACATTTTAGCTAAAGTAAATAGCATAGGAAAGCAGTGGCTAGTTTAGACATTGGTGGAATTGACAGCCGAAGCCCAATTAAACCAGCTCAAATCTCCTAGCCTACTTAGATGTGGTGGTCGAATTTTGCCTTTAAATAATAAATAGTAGGAATTCATCGCTTGCGTTCAATGCTTTTTTAATGTAACTGATAAAACATTACTCCCAAAAATTTTTTGATTGGAACACACCATACTATTCGCTTCCACAAATGATGATGCATCGTTGTATTAAGGGCAATCTTTCTACTATTTCGCATATCAAACTTATTAGAATATAATTAGCGTTGAGACTTTGTTATTGAATATCCTAACCGTGTACATTTTTTTAATTATTTGCATATTTCTAGAGAAGAGATGCAGGTATTGGAAGGAAGGGTGCGTTGCTGCCAATTTAAGCAACGGGAAGCAATGGAATTGCGCGAAAATGCAGTAAAGGATGGTTGCATGTGGCGACTGGAAGCACAACGATTGAAAATGAAAGCGTTGGATATTGAATTGAAGCGTTCTCCACTGTTATTAGATGCCGAGGAGCCATCACCATCCATCACCGAAATTTCAAAACCCCAAGAAGTAAAAGCTGCCATGGAAATTTGCGATAAGGAGAACAAAGGTAAGGAAGACGATAACGTTAACAATCGTGCCGAAAAGCCCCGCAATGAATCATCCGCCGATGATGTTGTACATGTTGCTGGCTCGGCTGCAGTGTTGCCGAAAGCTGGTAGAGAACTGCAGGAAGTAAATCAACTACCGGAACCGGATATAGTAGAAATAAAGTTTGTGCCATTGAAGTGTTACAAAATCGATGAACTGAAGACGCTAGGTAACTGTCTGTTTAATGCCAAAGCGAATACGCAGAATGCTGATACTGAAGATCGAGCGAGTAAGAATACGGTTAGGGAAAATTAACTAGCAAAACTGTTTCTGTATAACAACTGTCACTAACTGTTGCCTTATTACATACACGCGTGGCTGGGAAACGTACATTGTTGTTATGTTTAAGTATATGAATAGTTTAATACATTCTCCAGAATTTTCAAAGCCAGAGTAACATAACTCCTGGAAACGATAGTTACGGGCACTGAAATTTGTGAAAATTTCTGTATGGTGTTGCTTTTTTAACAGTTTGGGTTTTCAGCTGCTGTTGGAAACTTTTGTAGGGTTCCCACCCACCTGTCGGAGAAGTAGAATAAGAGAGAGTAAGAAAGAGAGAAAAGGGTCAGGATGCGCCTGCCCTAGAAGTAAACAAGTAGAAAACGAACCAGCGAGCAAACAACACTTAGCGGACAATTTTTTGGTCTACGGCGAATAAAACAACGTATTGCAAAGAATTGTTATATACCTTGTTATATGTTTGTTTTTGCTAATCATAACAATACATTCAAATGATACATTGTGGTTATTGTTAAGTATAGAAATAGATTTTTAATAGATTCTCCAAAATTTTTTAATCCCAGCTTCAGGAGTCGATAGTGTTACGAGGGGCTTTTGCTTTTTTGAAATTTGCTTTTTCAGATGCTTGTCGGTCACCTTTGGTCTGCGACATCGTGGGCTGGATAAATAGACGTCGTAGGGTTTCTTGTTTTTCTTTTGTTAAAGATATTTAAACAAAAAACTAAGAGTTTGTTGCTTCTGATACTCGTTCATCACTTTTGTTCTGCGGCATCGCAGGATACTTATTTTACTTATCAGACGCTACAACCGCTTCGCGGTCTTGGCCTACTGCAACAATCCTCGATACCGCTCACGGTCTAGCGCCGTCGTCTGCCAATCCATTATCCCGGCCGTTCTGGCGGACGCATCAACGCCATCACTCCATCTCAGTTTGGGCCTACCACGCCTCCTCTGTCCATGTGGACGGCCTAAAAAGACTTTACGGGTTCGGTCGTCCGGTGCCATTCTCATGACATGAACAGCCCATCGGAGCCTGGCGAGCCTAATTCGCTGCACGATGATGAGATCACCGTACAGCTCATAGAGCTCGTCATTGTCACAGGATGACCATCTTCTTCTCTTCGGTGACTTCAATCAACCTTCAATTACCTGGTCTCCTGCAACCCAGCTCAGCCCGCCTGTACTCGAGCCCTCCTCGTCCTCTCCATCTTCATCCAACTCGCCTGCTGGATTTGATTCTATCAAACCCCATTACTGCTGCCACCTGTACCATACACCCTTCTCCGGTCCCCCTGTCCGCCTGTGATGCCCATCATGTCCCGATCGAAGTCGCCATCAGGTTTCCTGACTGCCCCGCTTCCGGTCGTCCTCACACCCGGAACAACTCATTGCCTACCCGTCTAAACTTCCGGAAAACCAAACTACCAGCGGGTTAACGAGATTCTCGCTGTCGTAGATTGGTCCATCCTGGCCAATTTCCCCTCCATCGACGACGCTGTATTATTCTAAAACTCCACAATTCTCTCCGCTCTCCAATCCTGTACCCCTCCACTCCTGCCTCCCCCTTCCCCTCCGTGGTCTGATCGCACACTGCGGTCACTGCGCAGAGACAGGAACCGATACCTCCGAGCCTACAGACGCTGTCGTTCGTCATTCAATAAGTGCCTCTTCAAATACTCTGCCGCGGCCTACCGTTTGTATAACAGGACACGATATAAATCCTATATCTCACGTATCCAGTTCCGCTTCCAATCCGACCCACGCTCCTTCTGGAGTTTTATTAACTCACGCAGGAGCAGTGGCCCAAGACCAAGCCAAATGTCCCTAGACTCCCTCACCGCAAATACTCCACAAGACATCTGCACACTCTTCGCCAGACACTTCTCTAATGCCTTCGCTGACCCCCCAACCATCCCGACCCATTTATCCTCCGCCCTTGCCACCACCCCCCGCAACGTCATCAATGTAGACTCCTTTCCTATTAACGCCGAGCTGGTCACCCGCGCCCTAAACGACCTAAAACCTTCCCTCTCTTCCGGCCCCGATGGCATCCCTGCCTTCGTGCTCTCCCGCTGCAAATCCTCCCTAGCCACTCCTCTCACATTGCTGTTTGAAATGTCGCTCAACTCCCGCGTCTTTCCCTCCCTCTGGAAATCAGCCTGGCTGTTTCCTGTTTTCAAGAAAGGTAGCCGCTCCCTGATCTCAAATTACCGAGGCATTGCGCTGCTTTGTGCCAGTAGCAAAGTGTTCGAATCGGTGATCCGTCCATCCTTGCTGTTCTCCACGAAATCCTACATTAGCCGACAGCAGCATGGATTCATGCCGGGCCGTTCCACCTCTACCAACCTCATGCACTTTGTCTCCACGGTGATCTCCCACCTCGATAAACGTCAGCAAGTCGACGCAGTCTACACAGACTTCAAAGCTGCGTTCGACAGACTCCCTCTCTCCCTACTTCTCGCTAAATTCCTCAAACTTGGCTTTTCTCCTCGCATCCTACAATGGCTGGAATCTTATCTCCTGAACAGCTCGTACCGCGTCAAACATGATTCCAGTATCT
>KZ062019.1:16757-37032 GCA_002091835.1 Anopheles maculatus
TCGGTCTACTCCAACAGTTTGTCATGCTATTACTACTTATCGCTACTGTTAGCTACTGTTACTGCTGCTGGTGCTGCTGTTGCTACCGATTGCTGAGGACTGGAACACCACTATATATGGCAGTTAAAAAGGTGTGTCAGTTTGTATTCACGGTCAAAACGGCACTGCTTTGTACTGCTGCTGCTACTGCTACTGCCTCCGCTGGTGGCAGCCAATCGTGGAAAAGCCCCCGGATCCTAGTCACTGCACCGTTTCGGTGGTCGACCGGCAGCCGAGGGCGTACGTTGGCGTCGTCTGGATCGCTGCCGAAGGCTTCCCGCCCGCCGTTAGGAGAATGGCGGCGTATCGCTTTCAGAGCGGATCTGCCGGATCCGCACATCGTCGTACGCAATGGTAAAGATGCTCTTCTTGTCCGCAATCTTGTTGCGCTTGCCCTTGGTGTGCAGTAGCGAGTTCATCGCGATACCCGAATCGTGATCGTCCTCCAGCGTGGACACGTTGAGCGTTTTCGCGTTCGTGCCGGTTGTGTTGGTTGGTTTGGTGCTGGCACCGGCGGCCGGCTTTGCTGCCGTTGGTGGGCCGGTCGGTACCGTTGACGAATCGACGATCTTGATCTGTACCTTGTTATCGCGGCTAACGATCGGAGGCGTTTCGGGATAGAGGTAGTGCGGAAGCTTGTCTGGTGGCGCGGGTACCTGCGGTCCAGTACCGTACTCAGCCTCGAAACGGTGCTCGGAATGCTGGAGCAGTGGGTGGCTGCTTCCAGCTTCCGAGCCGGGATGCTGTTGCTGCTGGGACTGAGCCTGCTGGACCTTGCGCGCGTGCTGGATGTCTTCCTTCAAGAGTCTTGCCTCCTTCGGTGGACTAGTACGGGGCGCCGGTTCCGGCTTACCCTTTGCGACTGCGTCGGCGTCCGGCTTCTTTCGGCTGCCGCCTGTTGTGATGGTTGTGGTGGAGCTAGTTGTGGTAGTGGTGAGCGTTGTTGTTCCTGCGGCTGGCTGCTGCTCCGGCCGTTTGCGACCGTCACGCTTTTCGAGTGAATCCGAATCTTTCCCCAGGTTGTAGTACCAATCCATATACTTCGGGTTGACAGCGTGCTGTTCACCACCGGCTGATGGTTGATCGTTGAGTCCTTCCTCCTTGGAGAGCGATTTGCTCATTCGTGGCGGTTTCGGCGCTGGACCTTTTGGTGGCGGTGGAGCAGCGGTCGGCCCGGTGGATTGACGTCGGCTCGGCGATTCGGAGGTTGTCAGGCGGATGCGTGTAGTGGTCGTTTCGGTTTTGTCATCGCGGCGCGAGATGCGCTGTTCGACGGTTGCCTTCGGTGACACGGTTACCGATTTCGACGTTTTCGTCACAGAGTACCGATAGTCCTCGACGTCGGACGTGATTTCGTCCAAGCTGTCAGCGGAGAAGTAGTTCTTTTGCACCACGACCTCCTTCTCCGAACCGTCCGAATCTTCATAGTATTTGACATTCTTGCGATACACCTTCTTGCGTCGATTTTCTCCACCACCACCACCGCCTCCATTGCTGCGCCGTCCACCGCCACGAGACTGCTCACCATGCAGCGAATCTGAAATCTCCATCAGTACGTCTCTCTTGAGTCGATGATCCTTGCCATTGCCCGTGCTACCATGGCTATTCCCATTGCTTCCGCGGGACAACTCTTCATTGCGCTTGCGGCGTAGAATACTAGTGCGCGTTTCCTGTCCACCACGGCGATGGCTGCCCTGTCCGTGATGATCCCGCCCATGATGTGGACCGTGGTGCACAAGCTCGTCATCTTCCTCTTGAATCGGTGTTCGGATCTTACGCTTTACCGATTCTACCACTATGATTCGTCGATTTGACTTGCGCTCGCCGGTCGACTCTCCACCACTGTGCTCGCCACTGAAACTACCCTTGCCTGCCCGGTGCTTCGTCTTCTTGCGGTGTCGGCGACGCTTGATTAGATACACACCGTCCGGACTGTCAGGTGGACTGTAACGCACATACTCGTACTCGTCCTCCGACAGCGAGTCATCATTTTCGCTTTTCGTGCGTCGTCTGCCGAATCCACCGATCCCACCAGCACCGGCACGTACCGGATCGGTTTGCGTACCGGTGTCACAGTCCGTCTGGGTAGCCGCAACCACCACCGCCATCGACTGGCACGGTAAGCTCTGCGTCTCGAGTGCTTGCTCGTACTGGTTGTAGCGTTCCTCGAGTTTCTCCTTCTCAAGCAGAATCTGCCGCAGCAGTGCGTTCTGTTGTTTGAGCGAGTGCTCCAGCTCCTGGTGCATCAAGGAGTGGGTCGATACGGCCGGTTTTAACCGACCGCCATCTTCATTTTCACCCTGGTCACCCATTTTGCTTCGGCCGCCCTGCGCAGCACCGATCTTAACCTCCGTCACGTGTTCGCCTCGCCGCACCGGTACCTCGTTCGGGATGGTCTGAATGAAGGTTGTGCCGGGCAGCAGCTGATAGTGTTCCCGTATGATTTGCTTCCCGTTTGCCTGCTCTTCGATGTACCTTCGCATCAGTATCTCCTTCCCACCATTGTCCACCATTATGTACTGGGGCTGATTGGTGGCACCGGGTCGCTGTTGCTGTTGTTGCTGGGGTATGTTGACGTAGATATTTTCCTCCTCGTTCCGTCCGCGCGTTATCAAGCGCAGAATCTCCGCATTGCCATCCTTGATGAAGTATTGATCGCGTGGCTCAATATCGTCCCCGTGCGCAACAAGCTGTGGCGGTGCCTGCAAGAGAAACACATACAGATGAGGAAACTGCTCGCCTTGTGGCGTCCGAAAAAAAAGTGCTTACTGCGTGTCCTTGTCGTTTAAAGCTGCCACGCCGTTCGTAATTGAGATCGCTGCCTCGATCCATCTCATGCCGACGCATCGAGTCGTCATCGATCGGCAGCACGTCGTCTGCCACTGGTTTGCCACCATTACCCGCACCACCGCGATGATGATGGTGGTGATGGTGTATTCGCTTTAAGGATTGATACTCGGGATCGTGCTCATCCACATCCTCAACGTACATGTCCCGATCGGCGTTAAGAAGATTCGTTCGCGACCGGTGCATATGCGTGTCATCCTTGGCCGATTTATTCTTCATGTCGCTCCTGGAAAAAGTAGTGCCGGTACAACCGTAACGATTAATGATGGATCACAATTAATGTTAGCGTAACAAGTCAGTTTTGGAGTGTGAAACTATAGTACATACACATATCGATTATCCTACAACCAGTCTAGCTACACTACGACACCACTACTTCACCAGCTAAGCTAACCAAAACTTTCATTAATGGTTGAGCAGAGGAAGAGCATCAGAATCTTCTGTTTTGCCAGCTGTCAATTGGGCCTGACAGTTGAAGGCAGGAGAAAGGAGGATGAGACAGCACAGTGGTTTGATGTCTATTAGCCTCCTCTACTAAGACTACACTTTAGAGCATAAGAAACAATACCAAAATACTATTTACCAAATGTAGGGTTCTCCGGAAAATATTTGCTAACTACTAGTAAGTACATACTTCGACTCGCTATGATGGCTTTTGAAAAGCATGGCTGCAGAACATCATTAAAAGCCATTAAGCGGACACTTGATACACAAAATTACCTACACTAATGTTATAGCTTGAAGTTCGTCGTTAAAGTCCAAAATAAAAGGAGTTATTGGAAATAGCACGTTACACTGTTCAATATCAAATGTTCACAAAAATTTATGTGTTCTACAATTCCAATCGGGGTTTGTACATGCTTCATGGTGTACTTAAAACGCTCTCGCTCTCTAACTCTCTCTCTCTCTCTCTCTCTCTGTGTATTGTTTACCTAAACTGTCGGTAGGGATTTAGGAAATGGGGTTCCTGCTATAGGAAGGATTATTGAAAAACTATTCTTCCCTCTCTTGTCGCTTCTTTATCTCTCATTTCACCGAACATTCGATCCCACGGGTTTATTTTAGTGTTTTTGTTTTTTTTTTGCACTTGTTTTGGAAGCTACCGCAAAACTTGGCCGACTTTACTGACCTAATTTTAACTGTATGCTTCTCTAGCTTCCCGCCATCATTCGCTCGCTTCCGTTCATTGCCGTCGTTGCCGCTGTCGTCCTCGTGGTTATCCGGTTCGCCATCTCGATCGTCTCCCCCGTCGTCCCCGGTCCCTGCCGCTAGTGTGCCTTTGCCAATGTCGCGCCGTCCTCGGTACTCCCAATGCGTCGGCTTGGTACGGGAATCGGTCGATCGATTCGCTGCTGACCAGGCTTCTCTCCGTCCCATCCATTCGGCGACCTGTGCATTAGGACGGCCGCAGGACGTCCGTACCGCGAGTTGATGAGGTGGTGAGTAATGGATGGTGAGCAGGATGGTGACGACAATGAATGAAAGGCCATTTTGGTGGGCGAGGAAAATCGCACAAAAAATTTGGTTTGCGAGTTTAAGTGATGTGTGTTTTTTTAAATAGATATTTGTATACATATTTTTTGGTTGCAATTTTGCAATTTTCACGAGATTTTGTGATGGCGCAAATTCAAAAAAAAAAAAACCAGAATAATAATGTACAGTGCGAGCACAGGGTGAAATTGGCAGTAGTGTATCGCAAGAGAAAGGTTCACGGAGGGACGGGAAAAATGGGAACACAAGGAAAGGTAAGTAGAATGGAGGAATGAAGAAAAAAAAAACACACACAAATAGTTATATGCAAACATTACGGCCCGGGATTGTGCCAAAATGAAACAGACAGAATGGATTGAGGAGAAAAGAAAGATAGAAGGAAGATAGACGAAAGAAAAATAAAACATTAAAGAAGAAGATCCAAAAACGGATAACAGATACGATGAGGAAAAAAAAGAAAATGAAAGAATGGAAACGTAATAGAAAGAAAAAAACAAAAACGGAATTAATCTAATTTTGAAAGTAAATTCAATGCTTTAAACATGAATGAAATAATGCGAAGGACATGTTGGATAAGGAATGGGAACAGTGTTGAAAGACAAAACAGTGGTTTACAGTACTTAACACAAACACACACAAAATGCACATTGAACAAATAGGCATGCAATGTTGGTTTCTCGTTTTTTTTGATACACTTTCAATCCCTAAATTGTTCTACTAAAGTAAGATTTAGAAAAGCGACAACGTGGCATGTAAAATATATCTTCTTGCTTTATGCAATACAATCGCTCGATTGTCAATTGGAGGATGGCAAAAAGGTTAAAGATCTTTAAAAATTGCCTGACTTGTCCGGTGGCCGAGAGCATAGCCGAGATTATCGCATCTCATCCGTACCGTTTCCCTCGACGTAGGACTAACTATCCGACTGTTGCAGCCTACTATAAGACTACTAACTATGTCTTGTAAGTAATTTCATGACCGGCATGACAAAAGTCAAAAGAAAGAAGGAAATGTAACGTAAATATGTATTTAATAACAAGAATTTCGAAAAAAAAATGTAAAACTCTAAATTAGGAAAAAGTTATCCAAACTGATGGACCACTTAAGTATACAGAAGTTTAAAAGTTTAACGAAAAACAGTATTTTTTATCTTCATAAACCCTAGATGAAAATCATAGGAAAACAAGATAATTGGATTAATCGAAAAATCGATTTTCCTTTCATTTTTGTCATTTTCATACAAACATAGACAAAATATGTGAAACAATAAAATATTTCACTAAAGCTTCATCAACAAATTTTCGATGCAATGAATCGGAAAATTGCGATATAAAGTTAAGATGTTACTGATACTTTTCCCATCTCTTGGGATGGCTATGTTTGTTACAAGTTTCAAAAGCAATAGTTTCAAGAATGGGTATTTTTGCTGGAATGTTTTTTCAACTTTGAGAAGTTGTATACGTCATGAATACAACGTTCAACGGTGAAGTTGATTAAGCCTAGTCAAGAGAGCTAGCAGATATACCCTTACTATCACAAAAGCAAATTCTAGATAAAAGCTTATGCATTCAGAGTAGAGATGAGAAAACTCACTCTTTTCAGTGATTTAAATCAGAGTAAAAGAGTAACTATAACGATTGAAATCCTTAACTCACTCTTTAAAGATTCATTAAAAAATAATTTTCTAAACAAAATTTAATATCCTGTTTATAATCACTCTCTGTGCCGACTTCTAACTCACTCTTTTCGGGTTCTACTCACTCACTCACTAACTCACTCACACTCTGTTGCGACTTCTAACTCACTCTTTTCGGTTTATACTCACTCTTTTCATACTATAATTACTCTTTTCGGTTTTAACTCACTCTTTTCATACTATAATTATTCTTTTCGGTTCTAACTCACTCTTTTCGTATTAAAAAAGAGTAATTATAATATGAAAAGAGTGAGCGAAAACCGAATAGAGTGAGTTAGAAGTCGGCACAGAGAGTGAGTGAATAAGTGTAAAGAGTGAGTTAGTATAAAGAGTGAAATAAACTCTTTTTGCTGATTTGCGCCAGCTTTCTACCAATTCTTTGAGATTTCATGAATCTTTGAGGATTCATGAATCTTTGGGGATTCATGAATCATTGGGGATTCATGAATCTTTGAGGATTCATGAATCTTTGGGGATTCATAAATCTTAGGGGATTCATGAATCTTTGGAGATTTATGAATCTTTGGGGATTCATGAAACTTTATAATAGAGATTCAGAGTCATTCATTCAGTTCCAAGATTTATTCTGATTCATGAATCTGAATCAGATTTACCCAACACTACAGTGTACACATCTCTAATTTAGAGGGGTTCCAGGATATGCGATCCCGGGCTAAACATCTATGCCCCAGTAGTGCTGTTTTTGTGTTAAACGTTGTGTTCGTCCAATTAATGGTTACAGTTAACGGTAAGGGCGCGAAGATGCATTTCTCAAAATTTCCAGCAAAGTCCATTAGCGTGCCCGCGTAACCTTTAACATGTACGTGTAAAGCAAAACAACAAAACGCGTGCTCGTTTATG
The DNA here is from genome assembly GCA_002091835.1 of Anopheles maculatus. NCBI lineage: Eukaryota > Metazoa > Arthropoda > Insecta > Diptera > Culicidae > Anopheles > Anopheles maculatus. The sequence continues at coordinate 23,692 of KZ062019.1, forward strand.
TGCCGTGCAAAACAATGTGCTGTTGTGCGCAAAAAAAAACATTGGTTCGCCAAAACCACTAATCAGTCTCGCGGATGCTGGGTGTAGTGTGTGAGAGTGCGGGAAGATAAGTTTGTGATTTCGAACGGTGCCAAGGGGTTGATTGTGATGTGGAATGTGGAGGATGAGGATTTGGGGGATGTGGCAATTGCAAGGAAACCGGCTATGCTAAAGGGAAAACACGAAATCTACCTGCACAGATTTGGATTGCTTTCCAATTCCTTGCTTTCTATGAACAAGATGTACATCATCTTCGATATTATTCACGCGAAGTATTCTTTTTCTGAGAAAAACAAACCAAGAGACGGTATACAGATAGAGGAATAGACAATAGAAATAGAATTGGTGGGGTTTGGTACGGACATGAAAGAGGAAGCAAGACGAGAAAGAGAAACAGAAAGAAAAAGGAGAGAGAGAGAGAGAGAAAGAGAGAGAGAGAATGCGAAAAATATAACATATTATTGTTTTAGTCAGTGATGATGCTGCTGGAAGGTGGAGATGAGCATTTCCGCCCGAATTCACTAATAACGGGGGTTTGTGTATGTGATAGAAATGGCGCTGAATCGTGATATTTCGTGACGGTTCGAAATGGTAGTAGCGACTAGTACGTTTTGATTAGGGCGCATGTAAGAGGAAGAAGGTGAGGGGTGAAACGTAGCAGGTATTGGGGCGAAGGGATTGAGTGATTTTCCCGCTTGATGTGAACACTTGTAATGTTTATGACCGAATCAGAGATAGGGCTATTGTATATTAGTTATTGCAGCCTAGCAGTTAGTGTATTGGTATTAATTGTTGAAATAGTGATGGTACGTTGCTGGTAGTAGTAGTAATAGAAATGGTAGAAGTAGTGGTGGTGGTGGTGTATGCTAGTATCGTCAGAGTCCGTTGTATCATTAAAATGTTTCACTGTCTTATTAAACACAAAAAAGTACAATATAACCCTTGTCTTATAACTTACGTATGAGAGTAGAATGACATATACGAACAAAGGTACATAAAAAATACTATATTAAGCTATATTAATAAACTAAGAAACCAATGTAAAGAAGTAAAATAAAAAAACGAGCTATATCATTGAGCCATAGAGAGAGCGTTATACCCACAAACACCAGAAAACATAAAACAGATAAACTACCAAACCAAACACACACACACAGAAATAAAAATGCCAACGACAACCAAATGAAAAACCAAACAAATCAACTAGCCAACTCTCAGGAAAATAGAATCGCTTCATCCACTCCGATAGCGCATACGACATCAGCAGTGAACCGATCGTTCGATTAGCAGCAGTGGGTATTTGGTGAAATGTATGTGAATGTATTCTTCGTGTGTTTAGGATGGAGTTGTGTAAATAGCAACTACCGATAGATAGGAGATAGGTCGCTCGTAAGGGAAAGAAAAACGGATTAGTGTAGGTGATTTTTGTTGGAGTGTGTTTTTCGAATGTATATGAAATTGAGGAAATGTGATCCGGGAGCGCGTGTATAGGATGTTACAGTAAATGTTGAGTGTGTGTGTGTGAGTTTGTTTTGTGCAGGTGTGGGAACAGATGAAGGGGAATGATGATGCTCCTGGAGGAGAAATAATTTCCCGACAGCAATGCAGAAAATGCACACACTTACCGATTGGTGGCATTGAGTGGGCACCTTGGACAGATGCAACAAAGCAACAGCGTCAGGATACCAAGTGCCAGCAGTATCGCAAGAAAGATGAGCAGCCAGAACAGTACACGGTTTTCGGCTTTGTAAAGGATCTGTCGGGACACATTCAGAGAAACGTTACGCGTTATAAAATGGCGTTACAGCTCGGCTAGCTTTATACTTACAGCACTGCGTTCCTCCTGGCTAATGATGTTCGTAACCGTACCGTTGATGGATAGACGCTGCTGGATCTTTGCGATATCCACTACCGAGTCGGCATCGTAGAGTATCGTTGCGATTACAACCGAACGCTCGGTGCCACTGCCACCTCCACCGGCGCCGATAAGGTCGGTTGGAATGCCACCATCGCCGGTACGATACGGTCGCACCTCTTGGATGATAACACGTCCTCCAGTAATGTCGGCTAGCGTGTCCTGTACCTTCTTCCGGTCCGGATCACTGCCCGGCACGATGAATGTAACCGTGCGGGTACGACTTTCTGGCGGATAGACGCGAATCGTCGCAGTGGAGTAGCGTACCGGTACACCCAGATCGAATGCACGCGCCGTCAGCACGAACACGTCCGACTCCTTCTGCTGCTGTTGACTAGTGGTGCCCGTGGAAGCGAGATTCGGTGGTAAGACACCGGATGTTTGCCGACGTCGGCGCAAACCACCCACCGCCGACTGGGAACCGGTGCGTGGCACAAGCGGTGCGTTCAGTTTCAGCTCGCCGGTAATCGGGTGAAGGAAGAACTTATTTTCGTAGTTACCGTAGATGAGCTCGTAGCGAACTTCATTGTTTGGTGCTTCAGCGTCTCCGTCCGTCGCACGTATAAACGCGGGCACGGTGAAGTTACGCAGATCCGCGGCCAGAATGAATTCGTACAGCGGTTTCTCGAACGTGGGCGTTTCGTCGTTAACGTCAATCAATCGAATAACGAGCGGCACCTGGGCACGGTTGCCGATGCCATCGTCATCTCGTGCCTCCACGTACAGATGATACTCCGGCATCGCCTCACGATCAAATCCGTGGTTGTTGATTGCGACGGTTACAACGCCGGAAGCAGGATCCAGATTAAGCGAGGTGTTGTGTGGACCGAGGATCTGCGTGTAGCGTACACGACCACCAAGTCCAGCTGTATCGACATCGGTGGCGTGTACCTGGACTACCCTTGTCCCTGCTGTCATGTTTTCCGGAAGATCGACGATATAGTCGTTCTGCTCGAACACGGGCGCATTATCGTTAACGTCCGCAAGGTACACGGTGACGTTGACCAGCGTCGATAGGTTGGTGGCGGGTCCAAGTTCTTGTGCGAGGATTTGAAAGTGTACGTACGTGGCAGTTTCGTAATCGAGCCGCGAATTGTCCCGCACGCGCACAACAAAATTTGCATGCCCTTCAGCAACATTCGGCGAAATCTCGAACGTTCCATTATTGCCGAGCAGCGTCAACGAGAATACACCATTCTTGCCGGCGTCATCATCCATGACGCGCGGTGTATACGGGTCAGTGAAAGCCAGCACCGTTCCCGGGGCAGCATTCTCCTCCAGTCTAGCAACATAGCTGGAAATATGGGTAAGCGGTTAAATACATAGCAACAACGAATGAAGAAACAGTACGACTTACTGGTCGTTCTCGAAGTATGGCGGAGAGTTACTACGTTCGGGCAGGAAGAACGCAAGCTGCACTGTCGTAGCCATTGCAGGTGGTTCATCTCGGCTTACTTTCACCTCTTCCGCGATCACAGTCAGCAGGACAGGATCACCGGCATGTGTTAGTGCCAGTATATCGTCCAGTGGTCGGAGTAAAGATATTTCACCTATGAGCAATTTATAAAACAGCCGTTAATCATGTGTCGGGCACTATTTTTAACGTAGCGCATCACAACTTACCACTCGTCTCGTTGATGTCAAAGAATGAAGTAAACGGATTACCCTCGGACACTAACCCGTACCGTATCTCACGTGGTACACCCTTATCACCATCTTCGGCGTGCACCTGCAGAACCTGTAGAAGAACCAATCAAGCATTAGGCAAGTTCTTCGTGCAGACTTAGTAAGTACACCTGACTCCCACTTACTTTGTCGCCGGGTATGAGTCCGGCCGGAAGACGAGTAACTGGTGGTGCTACCGTAAATACTGGCGGTACATCTTGCACGTCCTCTACAATGACCACAACCTCCAGTCCGGCAATATTTCGCGTATCTTGACCTGGTTCAGCATACGCGTCCTGAGAAATTAAAAGCAAAACATAACAAAATGAAATAATTGAAGATACACTACAAGATTTAACTTTGCTGCACTACTTACGTTTGCCAACACTGTTAGATGATACATGGCTTGCTTTTCGAAGTCTAGCTGACCAAGCAGAAAGATGGTACCTTCGGCCGTTTCGGGCGATATAAACTTCTGCCGGATGCCAAACAGTGGTGAGCCCTACGACATGGGGTAAGAAAATACAAACAAATTGTAAAGTGATCCGTATAGTCTATGGTCAATATAAGTAAAATTTGCTTACCCATAGCTCCAGATAGACTGGTTTCTGGAATAAAGGATTTTTGTTGGCCAGTACATAATCCAGCTCTGTTCCTTTTTTAGCATCCTGCAACATTGGAGAAGGTGAGAGAAATCAAATTAAATAAGGATAAAGAACAGAAAGAGAACAAGAGAGAGATAGTCATACTATTGGTTATAGTAGAACACATATAGATTCCTAATCTTCTCAATATCAATAAACAGTTACTTAAATCTTGTTTGGAAATTGATTAAAGCTTAACTTTTGTTATTAGATAGCGTCTAGGTTAAAGGTTGAAGGTTAAAGATTGTGCTTGGTGGTTAATTCACGTAGATTTGAACTCTATCGCGCTCGAATGTGAGACAAGTGATGAAAAGTTAGTGGAGGAGAATTGCTAATAAAAGGATCGACACGAGGCGGTGCATTGTTTAGCACTTTCCTTCCGCCAATGAATGTACTCAGGGTTTAGGGGATTGATGATCAATATCTATCTACCTATTTCTTGATTAGTTACGGCTAAACTATATATTGAAAGCATTCAATTGCTGTTTGTAATGCATTTCACCACCAAAAAGATATGCTTATTCCTTGTTCAAACATAGCTTAGCTTAAGTAACAGTCGGCCGTAAACGATTTTCGAGCGAATGATAACTGTAAACCTACCTCTGGAACCATGATGATTCCCGCTTTGTGCGGAAAAATAATATCATGCGGCGTGGTAAAGTTAGTGGCAGTGATCGAGCAGCTTTGTATGGACATGCCGCCCTTGGTGTCCTTTACCGACACTTGGAAGTCATAGTAGCGGCCCGGTTCGAGCCGACGCGTCAGTATCACATTCGCCTGACAGATGGAGTTGAACTTGGTGCAGGGTAACGTTTCAATCTGCACCGTCGACGACGACGCATCACCTGTGGGCACATTCAGAGAAACTGTTTAGATACTACTTCTTCTTCTTCCTTGGCACTACAACCTCGTGAGGTCTTGGCCTGCTATTGCTAGCTCTCTATGACTTAGTTTTACCCGTAGCTGGATAGTCAGTCCTGCGTACGGGGAGGCGGTCCGCCGGGATTCGAACCCCGGTCCTGCCGTGTGAAGACCGGTGCCGTTATCGTATACACCACCGGGCCGCCCCGATACTACAGATACTACAGTCGTATATATTTGTTGGAGAGTCCACTTACCGACTAGCTCAAACTGTAGCGGATATTCAAACTCCTCGTCGGAAGCTCGCAACCGGTAGATTACGGAACCAACCGTGGCATCAGCTGGAACCAGTACCAGTCGCATGCGGGTGGATGGATCGAACTTCGGATCGAGTCCAGCTGTCTCGGGCCAGCACGACACGAGTGCTAGCAGGGCAAGTGTGAGCGGGAACCTATTCGTACATATTCGTTTTCTTCTCCCGCTGGTACTGCTGTAAGCATTCTCGCACGTCACTCCGTTGCACGTCATCTTTTTATGGCTGCAAAGGAAAGATAAAAGAGTGGACAAATATGAGTTTTTGTTTTTCAGAAGACGACTATTGTGTATTTATTCTTTGAAACATTTAGTATTTTGTATCAACGGCTTAGTTTTGGATTGTGTCCTTCTGAATATCTCTTATGATCGATACCGGAGGACTACTGTAGGCTTTCCCCGACTCGTTCCCTTCGAAATCGTCCCCCGCTATACGTCCCTGCTCGCCGCACTGCTATTGGGCGCAAAGATCCTTTGTTGTGTGCGATTCGTGCGTTTAACTCCTCATCCCACCTGTTCGACTATAACGTCTCCTTATCATCTTTTCGTTCCCGCCTACATTCCTCTCCCTAGGTCCTGTCCTTTGCTAAGTTGGCCTATTATCTAAGGTTAGGGTTAGTTTTAGTCTTAAGTTTATTGTATAGTCGTAAGGCAAACAATGAAATACACGAAATTGAAATTGAAATTGATAAGATAGTCAATATTGCGTATAGAGAAACGCATCTGGTAATATTATATAGCGATACGGAGTGTATAATCTCGAAGATATTGGTGGAAGTACGCGACACTACAAGAAAAAAGACAAGCGATACCAACGCATTACCATTTTTGGTTTGCATGGGTACTTTTGTGACTGCGACAACGCCGACAACGAAATCTTGCGTCCCAGTTTCTTCCAGCCGATCGAGTATACGACTATCGAATCGCGGTACCTGATCACTGGTGCCCGATCGACCGCACACATTGCGTCCCGAATGGCGTCATTGGCTCACCACTGCAATGTGCATGCAGCGGTCAGATTTATAATTCCCCGGTACATCAACTTAACACGTCTTGTCTTGGCCGTATTCGCAGCTCCAAATCCAAAGTGACGCCAGACACACAAACAATACACGAAGCAGCTTAAACCCCCAGCTGTACTCGTGGAGTATGAGTTCGAACGAAATGAGCACATCATACCCGGACTGTTTCACATTAAATGTCGATCAATAATCGTTACACTGAAATGTGAATAATTGTGCGACAACATTCGGTCGAAAAAAGAGCACATTACCTTGTGCAGGAGATGACAGCGAATGGAACAAAGAAGCGGTTTAACATTGCAATTGCATTCATGTCACTGTTGCGGTTGCAGTTCCTTTTTTTGTGGTTTGTAGTTTCACCAGTGATTTTATTCGTTCGGAAAGCGCATTTTAGCATCAGTATGGCGGGCGCCGCTGTGTGAGTGTATAATGAGGGGCACACCCGGCGGGGGTAGCACGTTTTCGTTGCAGCGTTGTGTTTCGCACCGACACACGGGAATTATCTTCCTGCAGTGATTCAGCAAGGTCTTCAGCCTGCCAAACTGTCAATTAAATGTAACGCTAGAGATAAATGGCTAATGCAAATGGAGATTGGTTCGTCGGGTCGTCCTATACCCTAAGATGTGACACCACCTTAGTGCAGCTGTTGGAAATGAAGTGGTGAGGTGAGCTGCTAGCAGTAGTGGGGAGTTTGCTCATTAGCATATTAGTTTCTATTTTATGAGGTTACGAGTGTTGTTCCGGATTTAAAAGTAAAGACTTGACAGGGATAAAAGAAACTGCAACCTCATTGTTTGCTGTAGGAACCGCATTAAAGCAATACCCCTCAGAACTCAGAACTCAAGCTGATCTCTTCCGGATGCAGTCACTTATAGTAGATCTGACATAGTATCTGACTTATGTGATGTTGACAAGGTCCATTATTGAGGTGTAAATTGATGTAATATGGTTTTGCATTTTTTTTATGCTAAGAAGGCAAACAAGGTTGTATTAAGATCTGATTAAATCTGTTATTTTCTGGAACTCACCATTAAAAAAGCTTTTTAATTACCCCAGGAATTAGGTGACAAGAATTGGTAGTTTGTTACAAAGCAATTTCCACATTCAAGATCTCTGCTCTTGTACTGACGGATGCTAGCGACAAAATGGCTCCTACAAAGGCTTGGCTTTACTATCCACAAACATTTCCCCATGCTCTATCCGTAATATTTCAAAACCACTGCATCACAGTGCTCAACCATTCATTCGTGAGGCCAGCTAAATCTGCTTCAACCAATGGGACACCCAACGTCTCTCCTTTTTGCCGAACCCTAAGTAAATAGATAAAGCAAAACTTCACGCTTCAGGGGTGTCCCGGTTTCTTATCTAATCTGATTGAAAATCGCACCAACGCAACGAGACAAAGGTGCCACCAAGTTGCCACCTCCATCGAAACACGATCGACCTTCCACCAGCACCTTACCCCTTCGCTCCGGTATTGCAGTACAGCAGTTCAGCAAGAAATGAGAAACTGTAGTATGCTTTGCTAGCGGTGGTCAAACATCATCGATCTTTCCACTCTTCGCAGCGAACCGGCATCTTCTCGCCTAACCGAACGATACGCCCATATACATAATGCATTCGCTGTTCTGCGTTCCAATGGAGCCACTGATCCAACATTTACTGTTTCACCAGGGCAGGATATCCAAACCTAAGCCAAGTACATACAGCTGCTGGACTACCCTAGGTGTACTGTTAGAGCACGTTGAAGTCGGGCCGGGAGTGGCGATCTGTTGTTACCACAAAAAAAGTGCTAGAATTATCGCCTCGTTGTCGGCGGTAACTCAGCCTCATACTAACGGCGACCGGTTTTCTTTAACATTCGCCTCTGCCTTGAACGCCCCGTATACGCCATACCGCTGTAAATATGATCCTCAGGGAGAAGCTTGCGCGTGGTCGAAGCAGCTGGCAACAGTGTGACCAAAGCTTAAATCTTTAAGTTGCAACCGCTAATGAGGCAACACCGGCGACATTGATTTGGTGCGACAAATGTCTTTGCAGCTCTAATACCTCGACCAACACTGGCCGGGCTCGCAGATGAGTTAAGAGTCGTGGGAAAAACAGCTTTACCTACAATGGGTGCTTATTAATGGTATGTGTTGCTTTAATTATGCAAAACAAACTCTGGATGACTAGGATAAGCAAACTGTGCAACAACGCTCCTCTCGTCCCACTCGCTTTAAATGGCCTGGCCTGGCAGATTGCATGGTGCTGCATTTTTACTGCTATCAACTACTAAACGAACGCATTCATCACGATCCCATTAAATCACTTTCCATCAAACAATCTGCATGACGTGTCTCGACCATACGGCACTGTACGAAGCTAAAACCGATGCTAATAGGGCAATCTAAATTATCATCTTAATTATTTGCATTTTTACAACTGCCTCACATGTTTCGATTCACCCTTGCATGCATAACGCCAGAGGAAAGCGTCAAGAACACGCAATATTTCGAGTGTATGTGGAATGGGTCTACGAAATTAGGTCAATATGGTGGTCCGGTTCGTTGGAGTCACGCAGTTCCCGGTAACCCATTAACCTTGGGACGATGAGCTCACGGCAACGCTTCGATTGCACGCACGGGTCTGTGTCTCCGAGGTTGTAAAGGTGTCTACACGGTTCATGTTATTGTGGCATAATCAACTATCCAGTACGATTAATGTGAGCAATGCTATAGTAGTATGTACTGACTTCCAGAACACGTTCTCTTACGTTAGATGCTTTCGACAATTTGAATACTTATACTTAACATCAAACGAAATGAAATGAATGAAGAAAGAACAAATTACATTAGACAAGTTGTTTAGGAATAAGAAGATAATACCTCGAACATGAAATGTAGTTACAATGTCTTTCTTTTCTGATGCAGTTATAGTGGAGTACTGGTCAATGTTGGTTGAGATGTCGCGTCCAGATTCCGCAAGGTTCGTTTCGCACCCATCCCACAGCCTATCCCTATGCTATCCATTATTCCGATTTCCGCATTTACCAGAGTAAGTCCAGATCAATACCTTCCTGAACTTGAGCGTGTGTTGTCGTTTGCTTTTTCTCTGTTTTTGGTTCATTCTTTTCTTCACCGTTAAACCCTGCGGCCACCGGCCACGGTCATGCTCTTGTACCGTTAGAGATGGGAACGGACACGAAGGGACGACGGTCGAGCGTGTAATAACAATGAAAAGACCCTCAAACCCATCGATGGACGTTATCGTACTCACGAATCGGACAGTTCGCCCCGGGTCTCGAACCGGTAACGTTCGTCCACCCTCAAATAGGCGCTTCATGTGGGCCCCCGGGTGATGGATGAATGGGGCAAAGCGGTGAAGAGTAAAGTGCGCGTGCTGGTGGTGGTGGTGGTGGTGGTGCCTTCTTTTATCGGTCATCGGCCTTCGGGCACGCTCGGGTCTTTCGGTATATGACTTCGATCTGGTGGTATGGGAATCAACTGACCTCCGATGGAATGTCAATACGTTGCGGTTCGCGTCGTTCTGTTCTCATGTATCGAAGAGTCACACGCACACACATACACTCACAAACACGATACTTCCATCAAAGACGATAAAGCGTTAGAACGAAGCGTAGCACATGTGTGTCTGCAAAGTATGGGAACCAAAAGCTCACGTCATCGGGGCGACGTCGATCGTTGACATATCGATCCCGACGCAGCTGTCCGAGCAATTTCTACTAACATTAGAAGAACCAAAGAAGAGACTTGACGGAGGGGGGGATATTAATAGGGCAGACAGGGTTCGATTATTTTGTGTGAGTGTTTTGCTACCCTACCTGTCAGCGGGACATTCGAGAGATAAAGTTAATCCAACTACAATCATATCTGCTTATCTTTTGGATCTTCTGATTCTAGGTTGCTTGTAGGTATTCTTAAGATTTGTTACGCACTTAATACTGTAGCCTTAGAACATGTTTTCCAGCCGGCAGAACTATCGAATGACATCATTAGCGCCTAAAGGAACTGTTTGGAGGATATCATTAACTGTGACAATGCTCTGACTTCAATTCATTGGTGAGACCAGTTGCATTTACCAAACCGGAAAAGTCGTTCCACTACAGCAGCAACACAAAACAAATGTTTGACGTCTATCGGGACCATTTTTGCCCGGCTAAATGAACGGTTGACGACCCCATAAGGCAAAGATGAAGGTTTTTCCCCATTCTTAATCTATGACGAAGGGATAGACCAAACTAATAAAAAAAAGAAAACGAAAAACGAAAATCACGTCACGATTTGCTACCCTTATGGCTAAGGTATTTTCCACGTTGAACGACGCCCGGTGACTTCCTTTCCCCGGTTGTTCTCTGTACACTTTGTCCGCTAGAGGGAGAGCAAGAATTTGACCGATTTATCCGTGACGGCAAAGCCACCCCATTCCGGCCACGTTCGAACTTTGCCGTCCACGATCGGGACTTTTGGTGGCCCTCCCCTTTGGGAATATTGCGGAATTGTATGCCGGAGGGTCATTCGGAGGATTTTGCAGCAGGTAATCAAATAGAATGGCGTCTCCCGTCTTCCCGACCAGCATCAGGGCAGGCAGGGTTGAAGAACGCGCAAAACGAAATTGTAGTACGCGCTCGGGACATTATTACGGTTTTACCGGGTATCGAAGCAATTGAAGCGGCTAGCAACCGGCTAAAGACTAGATAAGTTCGGTTCGGGTTCGTTACGGACCCGCAAGGTAAGATGGTACGCTGGCACACGTACACTACAGCCAGATAGTACAATTTAATTATGATGCAATAATGATTGAGCGGAGCAGAGCAACCTAACGAGCTATTGTTCTTCTTCGGGTATCGGTATGAGCTCGGTACGTCCTGGACATACATGTGTAGGCCTGTGTTGGGCATGTGAAGGGGGTTGTCTTGTGTTTCAACGCGCAGTACGCTATATACGTTTGGTTGTGATGATGTTGTTAACGTGGCAATATGGCAACGACAGGAGTAGAAACCTTCCAAATCTAAAGGAACATGGTGCGTTTGCATCAGGTAGTATGATGGATGGTGTCATTGTGGTTATATTTGAAACTCAACAAATATGGAATCACAGTGGTCAAGATTTTTACCTCTTCTCGATTGAGTTTTGTGTGCATTATCCGGCATCTTTGGTTAACTTTATACATCCAGAATAACCCAGCAAAACCCGCTAGCTTTCTTGTGGCGTTGTTTATCCACAAGACTTTCGCTAGAGGCTAAGACACTTGTACCCTTTTTGTGGTTTGATTCTACAGCTCAATCACATCATTATCAGCGCTACCATACCCCTAGAACGATTGCACGATCGTAAGAAATCAAAGGTCTTATTAAGTTTAAGATAAGCGCACCGATACGTGCTGTGTGTTAGTCGCAAGAACAGTTTCGTCCGCATTATCTGCCGGAGGTCATCATAATCAGTCAGCAGAAGATGCGAAGCAATGCTAGAAACATGCACACCGAACTCTCTCTCTCTCGTTACCTGGCCGTCCCACCTACTCAACGGCATTGCAGTAAGTTCGCGACTATCGTCTCTAGCTCACCCTTTACCATCGAAATATCCAAGAGAGTCAGGAAATTGATTAGAATCGCAAATCAGCACGCTGCATCTAGCCCTGCTGTAACCGGAGGCTCACAAGGAAACGTGATGGAATTTAATTAATCATATGTTTCATCTTTCCTCCATGCGACCTCCGCTCATTGCCGATCTTTCGCTAGGCTCTCCAAAAAGGACCAAAAACGACATTGCTCGTGTCTGGCACAACATTTATTTAAATCACTATTGCAAGAGACGCAAGAACTCCACGTCATACACCTATTTTTCTACTTGCTTTCGTTCTCTCTCTCTCTCTCTCTCTCTCTCACGATAGCCCTCTTCTATCTGTATTTTATTGGTGGTTTTGGTTTGTTCTGTGCCATACACGTTTTGTCTCAAAATCGGATGCCAACCGCCAGGAATTAACTGTTTCCCGTTAGACAGGAAACCTCCAAGCGTACTTGGTCCTACGCTACCCTCTTCCCATCCATTCGATCTGTGGTGGTTCATTAAATTAATTGGAAGACCATCTTCTACATCCCGAAGACGGTTTCCAGCCAGTCTGGTTCGGCGGTGGCATTTGTGGTAGCGTGTTGCTGTTTTGTTTTATTTTCTGCCGCTTTGTTTTGCTACACCGTTCGCGATTTGCATAATGGTTCCTGGTGCTTTGATTTAAATGCGCATCTTGTAACGGTTGGGCGTGTGTGTGCATTTGTAACGTTGTTTGCATTTGCTGGTACATTATGCTGGTTTGGAGACGTACCGTTTGTTGACTAAAGAGTAAAGCTGTGTGTGTGCAATGGAATGTGTGTTGATTAATTGGTACAACCGGCAGAACGGGTAAGAGTTACGCTTTTTGAAGAGCAATAGAACGAGATCTATAAGAAGATATGGACTCGCGCACTTGAAACCATCATTTGGGAGGGGGGAAAGTATACAAAATGGTCTTATTTGCTATAAGCATTTACGAACAATGCATTACAGCTAGTGTTGTGTCGAGAGTGAAAGAGCTACCTCAATCGCTCCGCTCACCTTACTGAGCGCGCACAGTGCGCTCCTTACAACATATCAGGTAGCTCCGCACTGTGCGAAAAGCTACGGAGAGCGCGATGTGCGATGAGCGAAAAGCGCTCCGAAGAGCGCGAAGTGTGATGAACGAAAAGCACTCCGAAAGAGCGCGTAGTGCGATGAGCGGAAAGCGCTTCGAAGAGCTCGATGTGCGATGTGTGAAAAGCGCTCATCGCACATCGTGCTCTTCGGAGCGCAATTCGCACTGTGCGGAATTACCTCTCGCTCACCGCTCACCGAGTTAAGCGAGAGCGGTT
>KZ062019.1:37140-55365 GCA_002091835.1 Anopheles maculatus
CGGTTCACTCCGCTCTTTGAAAAGAGCTACTTGACCCAACACTAATTACAGCTGTAAACCGATGGCTTTTAGTGCGACCTTCATTAAGCGACACTGCGGTACGTTATCTGCAAATAAAGTGATCAACCTAATAGATACAATTGATGCACTAAAATGCCCCTTCATTGCAATCATCATTCACATAAATATCAAACCGAACCGGACTGCCGAGAAGCCTAGAAGAAATTACGAGAGTCTTAATCTGTTTGCTCGCTGAACCATAACCGTCCATTTTATTATTCGTTGCTGCTCACGGCAACCGGGGCCAGGAAATTAAACTGTTGTCACAAAGCAAAACTTCACACGCACTTAAGCCCATTCCATAAAGTGGCTTTCTTCCGTCACGTCTCACGTGCGCTTCACTGTACCGTTTGGTTCGTAGAAATATATACGCGCGTAGCATAAATGCAGCGTAACGGGGTTGGAGTGCCGTCTTGCCCATGAACGACGTGGGAGTTCATCAGCAAAAGCGTACGATAAGCGAAAGCTGTACGTGAAGCCCAACCCAAAACAATAAAAAGCACATTTCTAGTGACTTCAGCAAGTTCGTCGCTTAGCGTGCGTTGAAGTCTTTTGATTTGGAGAAGAAAAAAATCAATTTAAAGCGTTAGAAATAACGATTAAACTGGAGTGAACAATTTTCTACCAGCTGCTTACCTATTCAAGGCACGCTTGTACTGAAATTTTTTCATCGTTTGTGTTTTTTTTTTACTGGTTGACAACATTCCAGCAGCAGCAGTGTAGCCGGTTTTTATAGGACTTTTATTTTCCCGGTTTTGTTTTGGGCATTATCTTTGTTCTAGACCAGAGATGTCAAACATGTGGCCCTCGAGGACGTTGGATGTGGCCTGCGATACCTTTGAGAAATTTGTATCAAGTACACTCGATAAAAAATACAGTTTTTCGTTTTTTGCTGACAATTTGAGAGATTCCATATTCTGGACTTATTGGTAGAATCAGTGTTGACAAGCTGTTAGTATTTCTAACACGTCTACTTAATGTTTATAAAGATTTGCACGAAAGTTGTTTAATTGTATCGTTAGCTTCTCGGCACTCTTCCTTCTTGACAGCGTTAATGCATTTTAAATGAAATTGAAGCTATGGAGCAAGCACTTAGCTGAAAAGAATCATACGCATCTTACCACCGGGCCACCCCCAACACCTCCTACTAAACTTTTCAAATTTAAAGAAACTAGTCCTCTAAATTTATCACTTTGTTTGGGACTACATACGTTGGTGAGCAACTTTTTTTTACAAATAAATTTTAATAAAACCAAACTACAATCACGAATAACGAATGATCATTTGAATGATGTATTGGAATTGTGTGCTTCTCAGGACATAACACCTAATATAGATATCCTTGCACAAGAAATGTGACTCCTATCATTAGGATCAACCTAATGCAAAATATTCCTTGTATACTACATCTTGAGTATTTGGATATTCACTCAAATAATAATAAAGAAATATATTTTTGTATGGCCACTGACATAGCCAAGAAGATTGCCACATACCAGCGCCACTAGCATCCATTCCAATTTCTTCAACATCTTAGAATGCTTTATTTCCCTTCAACTTCAATACATCCGTCTATTCTAGTGTTGTGCTTAATGAATCTTATCAAAAGAGTCATTCATATGAATCTTCAGTGAAGAGTCATTCAACTAATGAGTCGACTCCAAAAAGATTCATGAATCCCCAAAGATTCAAATATTGCAAATATTTTTTTTTATTAACAGTATGACGGCTCTCTGCCGTATGGTCTGTGCCTACGTGCACAGACAGACATTTTGTTTCTCAGGGCATTTCCTCCCTGTATTTTGACCTTATCCCGGGTTTGCCCGGTTGGTAGTTATGGTGTGTATTGCAGAGTTCTATGAGCTGCTGTGTTTGTAGGGTTGTTGTTGGTGGATGTTGAGCGTTCTGTGGTTGGTTGGGAGTTTGACGCGACTATTGTTGTTATATGGGCTATTGCTGTTGTTGACCGGTGCTATTGCTGTTTGATGGGTTTCATCGAGTTCCAGTCTTCGTGGTACGAGACCTATGGACAAATAACAAACCATACAAACAAAAACAACCAAATGTGACGCACACCAAGTCTGCCTCCCTACGGTACGCAGTTTGTCTGGCGCCCCTGTGGTTGAGGAAGCTCCAAAGTTGCCACACTGTACATTTAACATTCAGATGACAACTACCACAAAACACAAAACAGGAGGATATGGTGAGGTAGGATATGCCCGTTTGTTTAAAGGATTAGCCCGTTGGTTCTGGCAACGCTGGTAAATTATCACCATAAACTTCAAATCTTTGCTCGCCAACATATCACGTATCCGGGATTCTGCCGATTCTTCCGACACTGTCCAACAAGGAAGGTCTTGCGGCCTCGAATTCCACGCAGGATCATAAGAGATGTTCCACATCGTGATATCCGATACCGCAGCCACATACCTTTGAAGTGGCCAGATTAATACGCTGTAGATGTGCGTCCAAACCGAAATGATTCGACATGAGCCGAGACATCATTCGAATGAAAGCGCGATTTACAGGGAGCCCACCGAACAAAGGCCGCAGGGATACCTGTGCTTCCTTTGAGGATGAGGAATCTTTGAGGATTCATGAATCTTTGGGGATTCATGAATCTATGGGGATTCATGAATCTATGGGGATTCATGAATCTTTATAATAGAGATTCAGAGTCATTCATTCAGTTCAAATATTCATTCAGATTCACGAATCTAAATCAGATTTACCCAACACTAGTCTATTCGTTATATTGAATTGTATAAGTTGTTCTAATAATCATGCGTCATGCACATAACGCACAGTTAGATAATAAATAGTTGATTATTTTATGAAAAGTAGTACTTCAAATAGAAGAAATTACACATGTAGTAGGAAAGTTGATGTGTTCTTTGAATTCTATATTAGTTGTTTCATTTGAGAGAACTATGGTACAAACCAAATGTTGGCCCTCAAACCAGACTTCAGGAGAAATTTGGCCTGCGTAGTCAAACGAGTTTGACATCGCTGTTCTAGACCATGTATAAATATTTTTTTTTTTTTACAAGAGAATGGTGCTTTTCTTCGGCACCGGGTTTCGGAAGCAAAGCAACGCAGCCAGTTGCCTGCGAACTGGGAGGTGAATGACAAATTATGAGCTCACCGCCCTCGCACGTAAGTCACGTTCCCGGCCTGGACTCCCTTTACTGCTGGCAGCGTTCGTGGTTTGCATACTCGCTCGGGTTGGTTTTTGTGTGTGTGTGTGCGCTGCGGTTCGACGCACGCTCGCTGTGACGGTATTATTCTTTCTCACTTCTTAATTAGAAAGTGCTGTTTTCGAAAAAAAACCTGTTTCGGGCCGGGTTTGCCGAAGGTTTTGGAAGGTCGAATGCGCTGTGCGCTGTTCGTCAATTTTTATTCTACGTTCAAACCCCCGTCCAGCATTCGATAAAATCGTCCCGCCTTCTTCATTCCCCCTCCTCGTTGTTGTTTTTTTTTTTTTTGGTGGAGACTCAATGTACATGATCTCAGCGTCCCTAGTTATTCTTTTCAATCGAGGCAATAGAACAACCTGGCAAACATGGGCTGGTTGGCAATCATTTCTAATGCCGACAACATTCGCTACGGTGGATTTTGGGTAACGCTGCGAGATTCATTTAATTTTAGTGTGTGTGTGTGTTGTGTGCTGTTAATCGCTATTTCTTGATTGGCCTTTCCTCAAAAAAGAGGGATAAGATCTATTGTACACACATTCTGGAAAGCTTCTGTTTTTAAGTTTCTGTTTGTGTTGTATATAATAGGGATATAAAAAAGACACACACACACACACAGCACGGAGCGACATCGACGTCAAATGGCCGGATTTGTTAACCAAACCATTTTGGGCAAAATTAGTTCTTCTTTGTCCAGGAAGCTCGTTGATATCCGAAGGAGAAAACAGAAACCAAAACGAAGTCATTTCGCACGATTAAACATTAATTTCCGGAAACGAATTTTAGCTCTTAAACAAAAAAAAAACGATTCCTATTTTTGTGACGCAAATTCTCCAAAGTTTCTTCCAGCTTGCCACCCACCCACACACTCACACACTCACACACAGACATTAACTTTGCAAGGTTTGCGATCGCCGGTCGTCGAGAAAATCGAATTCTCTTCGCTGTGAACGCTCCCGAAGTGCTTAGTTTCGTTGCTGTCATCTTAAGTCGGCAATATCTTGCCACACCAGCTGTGTGTTTGAGATTTTAGTTTTATTTACTTAATTTCAACCCCTTTCCTTCAGCCCTTTTTGCTACGTTTGCCCTTCAGACCGTCGGGGTTCGGGGTAAGCCTTAGAACGAGACATAATCCATTCTGAAGGTTGCCTGTGTACGGGTGCGTTGTTCATTTGGATGGTGGTGGTGGTAGGGTGGGTTGGGTTTTTGTGGCGCCCAATTAAACCGTTGCCTACAGTTATCCGTGGCAGCTGAACGCAGGGCACTAATGAGAGATGGTGAGGGATATGGTGACCGGGCGCCACGTCATGCTAAGTCACTGACAGCTCGTTCACACCCGTAGTGTTTAGTGGCGGCGTAGGTACGTGTCGGTCGGTCACTAAGGTAGAAGGGTAAATCGAAGGGGAAATGATTTGTGCAGCGCAAATCATGACAGATTGCACCGCAATCCGGTTGTCTTACAGTTTTCGTCTTCTGTCCTTTAACGGTCCTCTAACGGTTCTGCTTGAAGTTTGAGGCATTACAACTTCAGTTACCATTCTGTGTGGTTTAAGGTATGAAGTGATGTTGCTTGAATTTACGAAACAATTTTACAAGACAACTTTAGATTTGTTTTTTCTCTGGTATACTAACGAAGCCAGAAACAAGATTCACGCCCACGCATACAGCAAGACAATGCGTGTAGCAAATGCTACGCAGGCAGAAAGGGGAACCAACACCCGAACATTATAAATCATACAACAGTGATAATTATGACACTTCCACGCAACCCTTGACGAACGTAGTTTTGCTGTTGCGATAATAAGGGGACGACTGACACCCGATGATCATGGCTCGCTACCAGCAACCTGACTGTCCAAATGTGGCTTTTTTTTCCTTCTTTAAGGTTCGATGTAACGTAAGAGATATCACCATATCACAGGTTTTATGATCTCGACGGTTTGCATTGAAGGGATGAAATTGGGAAGAAACCTGTAACTCATGGTTGAATTGCTTTACAAAAACTGTGACTACATCTTTACGAAAAAAGAAAGTGAAAAATTCCTCACCTGAAGCGACACCATTGTGTTTGTTTGTGTGATTTCTATAAAATTCTTTCTTCCTATATGTAATGTCTGAAATTACGTCGTTGTTTGACGATATTCTTCCTGATATAAATATTTTGTCAACAAAACGCCATCAAGTTTTATTTGCTTCTTGAAGTATTTTTTGTTGTTGTTCTGGTAATTCTTTCAAGCGATTGTTTTGTTCAAAGTTGTTTCAGTTTTTGTTAAACGAGCTATTTTGATACTTGAGTCTAACTTTTCTATGAGAGAAAATGTATATAAACCTTGCTTGTAACAGCGTTAAAGTAAGATGTTGGTGTATATATTCAGCTGATCGACTATGAGTATGTTGTGGAGCTTAGTTGAAGATCTTATAAAGTCGAGAATAATATTGCAATTCTCTTTTTGGCATTCCTAATGCAAACCTTGCCAACGTTAGACAACATAAGAAAGATATTTTTTTCTAATTAAAAATAAAATTTTGTACATATTCTCCTTTTCAATTGTTAAACTTCAACAAGGAACAGGATCGGCGATTAAAAAGTTTGAGTTTTTGTATCACCTTGAACATCCGAACAACAGCAAAACTGAGAAAAAAGTTAAAATTGGCCTCCACCAAGAACGTTAGCCTTAAGGGTCGCTAAAATAAGCAGCTGATAGTGCAATCAAATAGTACAAACACCTGTCACTTTGCTCCTCAAAGAGACGCCCACATAACTCATATCCAAAATAACAATGAATGTAGCTGGGAATCCGAATCAAAGCTTAAATTAACAGCAATTTAATATCTACTAAATATTATTTAATTATTTGTGATTCTTGCTGCCGATAAAAGTCGAAAGAAGGAAAGCAATCTGGAATGTGATTCAATATGATGTTTTAGATCCCCAGAATTATGGCAACCAGTTTCATGACTGGAAAGGCTGGCAAGCGTGGCGGAGTATATGCGCAGTTGAGGTTGTCTTATTTTGGCTTAATTTAGGGAATAGACCTACTAGGTTTTACATGTTTTTACAGAATTACCTAAATGTTGGTAATGGTTTATAAGACAATCAATTTGTTTGGCGGGTCAATTGGTCGGTGGCAACTTCCCATCTTCAAATTAGGCATTTCCCTTCACAGATCACAGCAACACATGATCGAAGTTTATTTATTTGCAGAAAAGTTATCTGGCCTGATGCGGCCTACATAACAATACACAGAAATCAGGAAAACAGGAAACAGAAATCATTCAGAATATTAATCAACATTTTCACAAAAAAGGTTTCTTTTAAAAATTACCTCGGGGAATTGTTTTAAGGTTACTAACAATAATACTGGAATCTACTGAGTAATTGCTTCATTTGCACCAAACTTTGTTGATCTAAATTCTATGGAGAAAAGTGGTCGGGGCCTTAAGTACCTGCTAGGAGCCAGATATTCGTCTATGTTGAAGAGATTCCAGTCCGAATAAAAGGCACCTAGCACGATAGGAAGGGTACGATGCTTCACGGGACCACGGTAAAAGGTTACATAGTTTACGAGTTATTTTTTTCTGTATGGATTCTAGCCTGTCGATACGATATTGCTGAGATGGACTCCAAACAATACTGGCGAATTCAAGTGTCGGTCTAACTATTGTGCAAAAGAGAGATTTTAAGCTGTAAGGGTCCCTAAAATCTTTGCCAACGCGTAAAACAAAACCTAATAAGCGGAAAGCTTTCAACGCAATTAACTCGTAGTGTCACCGCATAGTTGGATAGTCAGTCCTCACTATGGGGGAACGGCCCAGATGAGACTTGAACTCTGGTCCTGGCGTATGAAGACCGGCGCCGCTGTCGCATCTTCCACCGGGCCACCCCGATCTAATTCTGTAGAACGATATTACAGAACATTTATAGACGTTGATCATCAGGTTCAGAGAACACCACGAAAAAAAGACAGACAGACAGTTTTGAAGGACTGCACAGCCGTCAGGATCAGAAACAGGCATAAATATTTTCAAGTCGTCAGCATCCAGCAGTTTGAAGCAATCGGGAAGCACATTGACTATGTCGTTAATAAAGATTACAAACAACAGAGGTCCGAGAATGCTGCCTTGTGGTACTCCCGAAGTGTTGGTAAAGGGTTGCGGATAACGATCCGTTGATTTTTTACTAATATGCTGCGATTGGTTAAGTAACTGGAGATCCATTGGACTAAAGCATCATGTACTCCGTATTTAATGAGCTTAGCTAGCAATAGTGAATGATTCACAGTGTCGCAGGCAGCATGAAAGTCTGTGTAAACAACATCGACTTGTTTGCCTCTATCAGGCGTCGGGTAACAGGAGCTTAGCAGTGGTAGGAGGTTGGTTTCAAATGCTGCGATTCGGTAAAAATCTATGTTGTTCTGTAGAGATGATGTGCTTGAAACCACTGAACAGGTGCCAAGAAACGAGGATCTCAAGGATTTTACTGCAACCATTGATCTTGCAAAGCGGGTGCTGGAAACATTCTCAGAATCTTAATTATGGGTTTCTTTTGAAAGCCTTGGTAAGCAAAGTAATTTTAACTTTAACTGCCATTTTTCGATATTGATACCGTGTACAAGCTTATTCAGGGATTGCTATTAACACTGATGCACTGAACACTAACATCGATTGATCGACCGGCTTCTTCCCGGAATGAGTCAAGGATAGGAAAAAGAGATATGTGAATCATATGGATTCACAAAAAGATTTTCGGAACAATAAAGTAAATTTTTATAGTAAAAATATGAGTAAGACCTGGGGGACGGTCGATTGTGTTTAGCTAAGCGTTTACCAATGATTATTAGGATCATTAATTTACAATTCGTCATTTCATAACTCCTTACAGGGGGTTAGAGATGAAGCAGCTACACTTGAGCAATTTCTAAACTCTGTTTGTGATAAATAATGACTCATCTAGCTGCCCGTTCTCGCCAACGTTCTATTATCTATAATATCCAAGATGTGCAGTATAAATGAAACTAAACAAATATAATCATCTGACACGTGATAGTACTAGATTGCGATTTGCTTTCAGCAAACGGAACCCATCAATCAAACAATGTGACAAGTTGACAAACAGCAACAGTTCTCTTTAGTAAATAAACTCTTGTAGAAACAGTGGATTTTCTTAACTGCTCGTAATGCTGTGCAGTATATAATGCAGATATCATTGTTCTCGCAAGATATAGACTTGTGGAAAATCGCAACACACAAAACGAAGGAAATGAATTCTGGTAAGAGCACATACACAGCGTGTATTAGAACTAGAGCCGTATAATGTGTAACATTCACGTAATTTCTGTTACGCTATTTCTATTCTAGGGAAGCTGTGTAAGATCGCACTAATAGTGACAGTTTGCTGCATGCTGCTGTGTTGTGATCCTGTTCGTGGTAACCCACTCCCAGGCAAGGGCTCCCAACAAATGAAGAGTGCAGCCAGCAGCAAAAAACAGAGCACCGCACCAAGACATTCGCTCGGAACGGGTGCACGAATGGGACTGGTGGGGACAGGCGTGGCCGGTGCTATAATGACATCTTTAATTTAAACAAAAAACACATAACCAATCAAAAACAATCGGTGGAAATTTTGATAATTGGACTTAAATTTACAACCGGCAATTGAAGGAATGATTGATTGTAAAATGAAGTTTATTAAAAACAGCAGTTAACTCGTTGATTATGGCAGAAGGCAGTGGTCTAAACAGTATTTTATTGTGTGTTAAAATTCAACATGAGCTTGCTCACACCAAATCGGATGAAATCGAATTTAAATTAGGTAATCATATACTTTACAATACATAGCTGGCATCATGCCAAATAATGCGTGCAAATAATTAAAGCATATTATTATGATCTTGCTGTTGCAAGGTCCACAATAGAATAGTTTCTGATCAATCAAATGAAATGTAAAGCTGTAGTATAGCTACTTTGTACAGATACTATCCAGCTACTGGTAAAATGAAGTCAATGAAGCCAAAACTTGTTAGTCTGAATTCTCTCGAGGTTATAATGCAAAAGCAGAAGAAGGGCTATTATATACAACCTTCACCATTATGGTCATACAAGCATATTCGAGTTTTGTCGAGTCTTTCTCTGAATTATCCGCGTTCTTTTTAACAAGAACTGACGGAGTCTCCGGCAAGCTGGTTTCAATAAGATCTAGTATGCCAATACAAGGCCGGTATAATGTACCTGAAACGTGAAGTCAATAGTTTATGTTTTAAAAATAAACTAAAAAGTAACACAACACTACTTGCTGCTTGAGCTTATATGACATATCAGTGCATCAAATTTGTCAGACGAAAACCCTCGACGATAAATAAACAAAACAATAATATTGTGTCTTGTTGATCCTCTTGGTACTCTTTGTACCCACAGCACAACATGCGATTTCTGCCCTTTACCATTCTCTCTCTCTCTCTGTCTCTTACTTGCTCCCTTTTTCTGCATATTATTTCTTCGTTTGTTATGATAATAATGTTGCATTATGCTGTTATGCTGGTGCGTATCGATCCCTCCCGCGCGATAGCCCCCAGAGAACAATTGCCCACGCTAACGGTCTCATCTACATTGAATAGATGTCCTTTCAATCCTTGCCCCAAACCCACCCAGGTTCACGGCCAGTGACCTTCAACGGGGTGAGGAAGGCGACCGGCAGAGATCCGGGGTTCGGTTGTTCGCAATTTTCATGTTTCACCCTCGGTACACGGCCAATGGCTTGTTTGCCAAATTGATCGATTGATAGGGGGGGGCACATCCTTTACCTTCCAGTTCATCCTCCCCCCCACCCCCATTGCTACCCAACCTGGCACATCGCTTATTCATTCAACGAAAGTTTCTTTGTTGTCGAGATGTTGTTACCGCATTGTCAACAAATGCTTCCCGGGAGCAGCGTTTGCAAAGGCAGCTAAAATGGAATGCGAGATTGAAATCGGACAAAATATTTTCCATATTTATAAGGCATCCGGATGGCACATCCTTCATCGAACCGTGACCAGGGGGCGTACGCAGCGTACGTATCTTGTGCCGAAGGAAAATTACCGTCCGATAATTACCCCCATCGGCTCCGGCAGGGGAATAAATGCAGCAAGCACGGGGGTGCTTCTGTTTGAGGTTATGTTTCGCTCTTTTATATCACGATCATATCGATAAGGAAGCGCAGGCACTAGAGATCGTTAATGCGAGGTGTAATCGTTTTCTCGCAAGCATTACCGAAGCTTCCGGCTGACCTTCGGAAGGATGTTAACGCGAACGGGGTGCATTGGGCTATTAATAATTCATCATTTACATACACTGTCGCATTGGGACTGTTGTAATGCACGATCGAGAGATTAGCTCTGGTCGGGAGGACACCTTTTGTTGAGCATCAACATGGACAAAACTTTGGCTTTGGCTATGCTTTTACTTAGAGCACTTAAACTATTTTTCCAATAGCGGCTGCTACAATTTTGTTGTAATTTAAAGATTAAATAACTGCAGAATTGAATCTTGTTCACTCACTTAAAAAAATGTTTAATACACATTTTATTGGACCTAAGTGGAGTAGCATTGGTGACGTACTTAACATAGGATGTAGCAAGCAGCACTAAACCTGGATTACGACAGTTACGAGACGAAAACCAAAATAAAGATGATTTACGCAGAGGTGATATCCAGATAGGTGAACTAGTGTTGTGCGAACTGGGTAAGAGTGAATGATTGATTTAAATCTTCCTAAAGAAAGAGCTGAATAAACTCTTCACGAAGAGTTTTTAACAACTCTTTTACGATATGTACTCTCAAAAGAGTTGTTAAACGATTCGAATCGCTAAGGTGAAGGAGTGAGAATGAATTAATTGTTTGAAAAGAGTTTTGTATTCTCATCTCTAAGGTGGAACACATCTTTAAAGTCTTCCAAAACTTGTTGTCGCCATGAAGTCGCCAAGTATCTGAGTTGGAAAGTCAGCACCGACAACAACATAGGTGTTGAGATCGAAGCTGGGATCGATACCGATTAATCTAAATATGACATTTTATTGTGGATATCATTATAGAACCCTTGGAGCAGGTTATTTCTTAAACTATCTACCACCCCTATACAGGGTAGAGCACTCTATACTGCAGACTTCGACTCTTGTCGAGATCAGAGAGTTTTATCTCGCTTTCCGCTAGATATATTAAACTTGTCGTGACTATTAGGTCTGTAGAGTTTTATCCAACATCAAGCAAGCCAAATGAACATCCACAATTAATTTATTTATTGTCACACATTAATTTCACAATATTAATTTATTTATTTATCAGGAGGATCCCCTGAGATACCGATACGCGGCATCTTGGGTCAGAAGGACTACGAATACGCATGGATTCGGTTCGATTTCGCCAAAGAGATGGGAATCACCCTTTGATCCCTTCCCAAGTCCCTTCCCGTAGATAATACGCATTATAGCCTGTTTAGATTAGTGTAGTTTCGTTTGTTATGTCTCCTCTATGTTTTTTTTATATTTTCCATGTTTATAGTTGTATGTATGTTCTGCACGGTAACACCGAAGTGCTCCAGTCGCTTTTCTGGCCTCGGATGGTGGCAGAACTTCCCATCTGAAGTCATTGAGGTTGTAGCTGGCGGTCTCTTCGTCGGCGGAATGCTTGCGTTCGATTCTGCGGTAACCGGACAAAGTTATCCTTTCTCTCGGATTCAGGTGTTCTGCCGGCGACTGGGTCGCTGTTTACAGCATCAGAATGTAGACCGCAGATCGCCAACAGTTCCAAACGATGAGGATGCCGACATCTTCTCGCTGGAAAACTGCGGCAAGTTCACGCAGTACCAGAAGCCAGCCAGCGCCAACCCACCAGGAGGACTATCCCCACCCTGCAGCCTACTCTACCGAGCCCACCCGGGAAAAAGGTGCACTTCAACGGTGGGAGAAGGACATGTCTCCCACCCATATAGTATATAAGTCTTAGAAAAATGTAATGTTAGATTTAAGAATAGATTTAAGATATACGGCCTGGCCGTAAGTACGAAAATAAAATTAAAATAAAAAAAATTATTTTCCAATATGAAGAGACTATTTAACGAGTTATAGCGAGTGAAGTGTATCCAGATTTTACGGAGATATAGAACTGAACTCTTGTCTACTGACTCTAGTCGCATTGAGATCACTCTGCAGGAATGTATATCCTCATCCTCATTCCGATTGTACCTTGGTTCGAAAAACTGGCTATCGAACTGGCCAGGGTAATTCAAGATAAAGCAGCCTGAAATGTATCCTCAAAGACCTCGCAAGGTTTTGTAGTACGAACGAAAAGCGACGATGAACAAGACAAAAAAGGGTTAGGCAATCTTGCGTACAAGGGAACGCTTTGGATGGGACCAGATCCCAGAGTTCCAGTCGTATCAATAACTAGTACATAAGGCCATCGAATGTAGCGATCGTTTTGCACTGCCAAGAAAATCAAACCCGGATTCTCCCTCTGCTCGGGGGCTAATTTCAATCATTTCTTCCTACAGTTCATCCCCTACGGCAGGATAATGGGCGCCGATAAGCGGATCAGCGAGGTGGGTAAAATTAAGGGATGCCAAGCGTTGCCCGACGGGGAGTCGAAAACAGTATGCCAGCGGCACGGCACGAAAAAACCATCCACCATCACCCTAATCACAGTCATTGCCCGCATCTCTTGCCGTTGCTACCGAACACGAAATCGGAAGCCTCACCGTAATGAAAGCCGAAAGCGAGACCGATCTGTCCTTTGTTTTGCGAAGCTATTTCAATGCAAAAAGGCAAACAAAATAACAAAACCTCACACACACACACACACACGGATCCCGAAAGCGAAGATAATTTTTTAATCACGCATAAAGTGCGGCCATTTTTGTGCGGTGCAAACGATAGATTTGCTTGGCCCCAAACGTTCTGATCGTTCTTTGCCTGCTGATTTACTACGATGTCTACCCTTCCAGGGCATACCGAGCATAGTAAGGCTGAAGAAATTGCTTCTAATAATGGTGACTGAAGCGGGTTAAATAATAATAAAGAAAGAACAAAAAAATCTAATCCACCCGGGGTTCCGGAATGATCGATCGATCGTTGGGAAGGTTCGAAGGGAAACATGCGAGAAAAATCAATGACCGACCCCACCGACCGATGCTGTGGGGTGATAATTTGAAATTACAGATTCATCATGCCTCATCGGTTCGTTGGTTCCTGCGGAGGGTGGCAAGCGGAGTAGGTGGGAGGCTTATCATGCTTATGCTTATGTCCATTTTGCCGCTCTCTCTCTGTGCACTGAAGGGATTAAGGCAGGGCTCGGTTCGGTTTCCGTAGCTCCTGGATGGTAAAACAAACGAAATTCTTATGGCAGATTGGTGTAGAGTTTGCTAATTCTAATTCTTTCCCGGTGCTTTGGTCATGTTATTAAGCTGCTTCGAAGGAGAATTATAATGTTTAACCGCTGCATGAGTTAAATTACAGGGCTGCTAAATGTTGTTTTAATGCCTTAATGCTGAGTCGGTCTGTTGAATTAGACACACTTTGAACGATTTTTTTTTGTATCTGTAGCCATGATTAGTGCGGTTCTGTTTTGTTCTCTATGTTTTCGGTAATTTTAGTATCTACAGCTAAGTTTGCAAACGTTTAAATAAAGATGACAGGCAGACATGTTAAATCTCACGAGTCATAACCATACTTTGAACATTTGTC
The DNA here is from genome assembly GCA_002091835.1 of Anopheles maculatus. NCBI lineage: Eukaryota > Metazoa > Arthropoda > Insecta > Diptera > Culicidae > Anopheles > Anopheles maculatus. The sequence continues at coordinate 51,110 of KZ062019.1, forward strand.
AATAAAATTTGAAATGTGTTTAATATTGTGTGAGGACATCCTGACGCTATTTCCAAATATGTACTCTCTGAAAAACTTTCTTTGCATATGGTGGGATCATACAGGCGTCATATACTACGAACCACATCAGACTGTTCGGGGACGTGGTATCTAATCCAGCTAATTCTTTTGAAGCGTGAATTGAAGAGAAAACAATTATGCAAGTCACACGTTTCTGTTGCGGCGAAAATGATCTGTATAGTTAACAGGGAATTTTACTCGTACATGCTTTAGATTCAAGACTTAGTTTAATCCGATCATCCAAGACCCGACTGAAACGCGAGGCCGATAGGATTGGAGAGGAGTTTTGCTACCTTGGCACGATCGTAACTTCGGACAACAACGTAAGCAGCGAAATCCGAAGGCGCATTGTTCAGAGGAATCGTGCCTACTATGGGCTCCACAAACTCCTGAGACCCAGAAGACTCCAACAACGCACGAAATGCGCCATATATCGCACACTGATAACGGTAATCCTCTACGGGCACGAGTCCTGGACTATGCTGGCGGAGGACGCCAATGTTCTCGCCATTTTCGAACGGCGGAGACATCCTGATGGTTGCCAAAGCTGGAAGGATACGCTGGTTGGGTCACCTGGAGATGCGGGCAATGACTGTGATTAGGGGGATGGTGGATGGTTTTTTCGTGCCGTGCCGCTGGATCAAGTGGAATCAGACCTGAGGGATATCGGATGCAGCCGGGGGTGGAGGAGTGCAGCCATGGATCGAGTTTCCTGGAAACGGATTGGATATCAGGCAATGTCTATTAGACGTGCTCCCTAGGAGCAGGCCACGAAAGAAGAGAAGAAGAGAGTATCATCCGATTACTAGAAGTTAGGTGTAGAACATAACTCTTCAGTGTAGGGCCTTCGAAATTCACCAACTTATTTAGGGAACTGTATCGAAAAATCAACCAACATGCTTTCATGCGACCAATGCTGGCACAAGATGCATCCCGGATCAACATACTGGTTGAGCACATTACCATTTCTCATTCGTGACCAGGCAAAGGCGATCGTTCCCCCATATATATTGTATATGCCCCTAACGAGTATTCTTCTATGAAAAATGATTACGTAAAGCACAACCGTATACACACGTATACGAACAGTGGCCGGGCCAGGCGAAAGGTGGAAACCGTAACACACCGAAGCTGTTTTGGTGTGTAAGAGTGCAAACGATCACCATTGAGCGAGCGTACTTTCAAATTAAATTGGTCCAACTGGTTCAACAAAATCCTACCAACACATTCTACGCCTTGACGGACCCTTTCACCTCCCTAGGGTCAGCGTATAATTGGGTGGTGAGGTGATGTGTTTTGAGAGCATCCTTCTTTTTTTGTTCAGTGTGTGTGTTGGGCTCTAGCGTGGGGCTAAGCAAAAACTTGTGAAAGAAGCGGCAAACAAAGCTTACCAATACAGAAATAGAGCAAGAGAAAGATACATACGAGCTCCCGAAACAATCGTGAAAACTCCCGCATGGAAGATAAATGGTTGCATGTTATCGCATCTTCACCGCCTTGCTGGTTGGTACAACAATTGTTTGAGTTGTAGTTTGCATTGGAGGTCCCATCTCAACGAGTAACGTTACTTTAGCGCTTAGGCAAGATAGCGAAAGTGTCGTCTTTTAGTGTATTGACCGTTCAAGAAATTTCGTTACACTAGCAGCCACGGTACGGTTCATGAAGGTGAAGGCAGTAATACACTTTTGGATAGTTTTTGTAACATCAACTCTGAAAATTATGTTTTTTTTTATGACGTGATCGTTTAAGGATTAGTAAATTGAAATTACAAAAAATAGTATACCTTCAGGCGTTGAGGACATTGAAGATACATCCTTACGGCGGACCATCATGTTTGAACCATTAGGTTTTAGCCGTCTTTTGTAAATTAATCCTTAACAAAACTTCATTATACTTCATACCTCATAGTTCAATGTGTTTACTTTATCGCATCCTATAAGGCCATACCATTACGGCATTTGCTCCTGTTATCTGGTGTGCTCCCTCCAGCATTACTGACCACGTTTTCATTTACCATTATAATCGAAGATCGCAATCAGCGAATAATTTGTGCTGCACAGATCACAATTGTAATTCGCTTACCTTCCCGTCGCTCGGCGCCCGTTCGAGTGCAGACAGGGAAACAAGGTCGTCTGGTTTCCAGGGAGAGAGAGAGAGCGAGGGTGCACCGCCATATCGGAGAGGTGTAGGAATCGAACGAAAATGGAAAGGGTGATATTTATTGCTACAACTACCATGCGCCTGATTATTGAGGCGTGTGGAGTGTAGGGGGAGATCAAAAAGAAGTTTACGCTCAATTCTCTTTTTTCGGAGTGAATAAAACGTTAGCAAAGATCGCCTCCGGGAGCAGCCTATGGGTGGTTGAAGCTTAACAATTCGTGTGTTAACTGGCTACAAAAAAAGAAAGATTGGTAAGCTTTGATGTTGAGGATGGAGTTGGTAGAGTGTGACGAGGTGGCTTTTGGCAAGGGATTTTATGATTCGATGATTGGCACAAGGCATCCCGACAACCTTCCAAACGTTATCTTATTTTGTTTGATGTTTGTGTATTTAGCACTCAATACAGCATCTCTGACATCTGACAGTGTTAGTTGAAGCAAACATTGTGTAATGTTTGTAATGAATCTTCTATTCCTTCAATTCATTTATCCACGAAAGCCTTGTGAACTTTATTTGCAATTTCTCACTTGTGGTATTTATAGCAAATTGAGATGGATAGCAAGATACTGACGCATCTTCTAATGTGTCTAATGCATCTAACTAATTCTCAATGCATTAGTTCAAGTCAAGTGAAGCAAGAAGCCTAGATCTTGGTATGCTTTATAGCGAGGAACAGTGGTTTCAGAGATAGTTTTAACGAATTCGTGTCAAAAATTTAAATTAGACGACCCTGACATATGTCTTCATCTCTCTCTGGAAGGTACATTTTCGAGATTTCCTATCATTTGTTCATAAAGCATTGATTCATATTTATCCTGTCCATTTCTCTATTGCAAAGCATGTACTCGAGATATTTCGACGCTTATCAGCTTAATGTAAACGTTTCCGACGCGTCTAACTGCCCACCTGTCAGTAATAAAGCGATCTGCTATCACCTAACACGGCCATCAATCGCTGAGCTTACATTTAAACACTTTCCAATTAATTCACGCGGTACGCTGCGAGTGTGAGCGATTTTCTATGCTCGTCTCGGTGCAAGGGTGTAAAGGAAAAACCCTTGAAATTAGCATAAGATGCTACCGGACGTCCCAGCCCACCATTTGAGAGGTTGTCTTTCAAAACTAAAACAGGCGTGCTGAGGATGTACGGTAAGCAATAGAAAGCAACAGACAAGGATAGGCACAACGATGCAAGGCGTACCCATTTAAGGTCGGAGAAGCGCTATAAACTAATCGATTTCATTTCCATTCCTAGCGCATGCCGGTTTTGACGATTTGCGTTTGCCGCCGTGCCGTGCGCCGACTGTCCGAAGGCGTTATAACGCTTGTCGACTGTCGGCTGTTGGCCGGCCGAGCGAAACCACCGATGGGTTCATTACCGATGCATACATAAACACGCAGCATAAGTGAAGATGCGACCTTCGTCAGGGACGGTGTGGTTTTAGACTGCGCGAAAGGGTGACGAGCAGCGTGTTTCTTCATCATCCTCACAATTCCTAATCCGGGCATGAGTGATGAAGTGTGAGCGACCGGTTGCAGAGCCCCTTTTTTGGGAGGTTCACGCGTAATGCAATAATGAGCGGCGACCGACGGCCCGATCGTTAATCATCGCATCGTTTGTAACTCCATTTACTGACCTGAAGAAGTTGCACAGGGAGGGAGAGTTTGTTGGAAATCGGAGCAAAAGGGTGAGATAAGCTGCACAAGAATGTCACACACCAGACGGTCGGTTGCACTCGCAATTGGAGCAGCCGAACGAATGGTTCCAATCATCCGAAGGTTGCCCGGACTAATCCGGGCAAGGTCAGCCAGCCGACAGAGGTGACAACGAACCGGGGCCGGTCACAGTTTAATGAGATTTAGCGAGAAAACAAGCCGGAATTTATGTGTGAAAAGGTGTTGTAAGCAATGACCGGCGCATATGTCAGAGAAAATGGCCGTTAATAATGGGTAACGGTGTTAGAAACATTTCAATCAAGCCTGTTTGGATTACAGATCGGTGAAACAGCTTACCCAACACCTTCGTTATTGAGATGT